>CAEFZY010055878.1:0-34445 GCA_903066815.1 Brachyrhaphis roseni | reverse complement strand
CTCCCCTTTTATGCCCATAGCAGCCAATGACACAGTGGTATTCCTTGCAGCATGAGATGGTGCATTGTCATGCATGAAGATGATTTTGCTACTGAAGGTACAGCTCTTCTTTTTGAACCATGAAAGAAAGTGATCAGTCAGAAAGTCCATATACTTTGCTGAGGTCATTTTCACATCTTCAGGGACTGAAAGAACCAACCAGCTCTCTCTCCATGATTTCGGCCCAAAAAATGACTCCACCACCTCCTTGCTGACGTCAAGGAGGTGGTGGCTCAAAGAGCCCTGACACACAACACAATCTATAAATTTAATAGCACAACAAAAAATGTAATCTTTATGACACTTAAATCCAATTTGCATAACATTTTGCAACACGGTGTATATCCAGCTCACTTAATTAATTTGGTTTGTTGATGACAACTTATGTTTATGGGTTCCATTCATTTACAAATCTCCTTTTCATCTGAAATGAACTTGTTACTTTTAGTCTAAGTGAAACAATTAGGTTTAGAGCAGCTTTGAAATCATATGTCTGACTTCATGTCCTAAACATAAGATTCAAAGATCTCGCAGTACCAACGAAAGTTCAAATGCCTGTAAATGTCTGACCTACACTGTAAGCGTAAGTGTTCATAATGAAGCTCCTATTATGACAAGTTACTTATTTTATGCAAATTACCCATAAAACAATATGCTAACATGTTGGCAGATGTTATTTTTTGCAAACTGATTCTGAATTTTGGCTCATTTGGTTGTATCTAGGCTTTAAGCCTGTCATGTGGTGACCATTGGGACTTCAGCAGCCACTGCTCTCAAAGAATCAATGCTGGGCTGGATCAACCTGTGAACATCACGCAGGTCTTGTTGCTGAGGAGGAAACTATTGGCAATGGGGTGGAAAGTACAGCAGCTCTGTGTATAGCTCTAGTTTTTTTGTATTGAAAGATAGAACATAAACACAATGTTTATGGTCCTTGAAATCTGTGTTTTCCAATGACGTTGCAGTTGAAACTAAACGTAAAAAGTTAGCACATTAGGGGGTGTTTAATGGTGCAGGCATCAAAAAGGCAATCAGGCTAGAATGTGTATTATTTTTAGTGGTAGCCTTTCAGTGATTGTCCTCACAGAGATAGAATAACAAAGGAGTGTGTGTGTGTTTCTGTCTGTCCTTTCCTGCTGTGTCTGCCTGCCAACAACTCAGAGCCAACTAGACATCTGGACCCTAACAAGTCAGAACGCTCCAGGGCTCTCACATTCACTTTACTATCTCTGCTACGGATTTGAGAGGATGTGTGTGCGCACTTCCTTTGTATACCCACATCACATCTGCTCTTCATCATCATCATCATTTCACACCCAGTGAGCTGGACTCAGCGGTGCGCTATCATCAAGTTATAAGACTTTCACTCTTTCTGTCTCTCCCTCCCGTCTCCACACATACCATGCACATGCTAGCGCACACACCGCTGTATTTTCATGTCTTCAGAGGACACAGCAATGGCTTACAGTGGGTTCGTTTTATAGAACGCACATGCCCATTTCTAACTTTAACCTTAACCAAAATGTTTACTGTAACCTCAAAAGATGGCTTCACCGTTATTTGAACTTGCCCTCCTGTCTCAAGAGGAAGCCAAATTTCTGGTAACATGATTGCGTAAACAAGTTTAGGCCCCCTCATCATGAGTAATCCCCACCCCCTCCTTACTCCCTCACTTGCAATTACATGCTCTCAGGGGTGTCACAGTGGTAAAAAGAGCAGAGGCGACAGATCAGCAGCAGTAAAAGAAAATAGTGTCATTATGACTTTCATCACTCATTTAATTTTCTGCTACTTCACATAAACCTGGCTCCCAGTTGGAGCCACGCAGCCATGTCCTGCATGGCGTCTGATTTAAACTCTCTCTGCCCTTTGCTGCCCAAAACGATCTCCTGTAGGTTGAAATATCCGCATCACACAGGCAGATTCTCTTCGCAGTTTGAAGAAACGGTGCATCATCATCATTTTTTTTTCCTTATACTACACCTTACAGCAGCCAGGGGCAGAAGTGCTGTGATGAGAAAAAAGCATAAGTAAAAGAAAAAAATAGACAAAAAAAGGTCTTTTCAGGTGCAGTGAATGGCCTCCAGAAAAGGTGAATATTAAAGTGTTGCATATGCATAACTCCTCATCTCACAGTCATTTGTAGTAAAGAGGGAGCACTTTTGCTCATTGCAACAACAAAAAAAAAGGTAAACATGGTGCAGAGAAAGGAATTCACACAAATACGACATAATCTTTATTCGACTGAAACGCATTAAGGAATAAGGAAAAATAATCTAATTCCTTCAAGGTTATATTTCCATCAGCATTTTTGCCAGCACTATTACTGCTGCTTGTGTTATATGACTTTGTATTTTTGTGTTTATGATGCACAGCACTTTGAACTGCCTTGTTGCTGAAATGTGCTATTCAGATAAACTTGATTTTGGTGATATTGATATTGGTGTTCTAACTAACCCATTTACAGCAGCTTCTAATTCTCCATTCCAACACATTGTTTAATTTTTTATTCTTATTCATGGAAACAGATCTGCTACTAATTCAATCAATTAATCAATGTTTATTTGTAGAGCACCCTTCATACTAAAAGCAGCTCAGAGTGCCATATAGATTTATAAACAATAAACGCACAAGATGGCAAATAAATATTGACAATAACCTGCATCATTTAGCACGACTCCTAAGTATGACTGTATGTAATAAAAAAAATAAATGTTGTATTTTATGATTGGAACAGATTGTTGGAGTTTCCTCCCACCGTCTTCTCTTCTTTATGTTTATCTCTACAGGATGTTAACAGATTTTCCTCTGCTCTGCTAATGTTGACCCCTCTGAGTGGACGTCTGGTGTTCATAAAGGTGACGTCCTCTGTGTTTCAGTCTGCACTCATTCTTGTCACAGGTGAGTGGTTTTGTGGTCATTAATCCTTTACCTCAAAAAGTAGCTTTATAAACTTACCTTGTTATGTTTTTTATTTTCCACTTGCATTCAAACTAAAGTGTGCAGCGATTCATAACCAAACCCGCGCAAGCTTGCATTTTCATGTGTTCCTTTTTTTCTTTCGCTGCTCAGAAGAAAAGGGAGCAGAATGCTAGCTCAGAATAAGAGAGATGCATAGAATGAGAAAAATAAACAAAGGCAAGGAATTAAAGGGAATTTTTAAAAAGAAACTTCAGTGAGATGAAAAAATAACTTGGAACAGTTATCTGCTGATTATACCAAGTGGTGGTGTTATCAAAGGAAACCGAGCACCGCACTTTTCTCTCAGCTTGAAATAGCTCTGTGTTTTGAGTATCTGCCTACACATGTAGGCAGAAAGGGAAGAAATATTTTTCAGAAGCCACATTTGAAAGAATAACTGCTTGCAAGCACACTATACACCCATAAAATGGTGTCTTAAAATCATCTGAACATATGTGAAACATTTAGATATCCATGACCAGCAACATAAAAACGAGTCTCCAAAATAGAATCTATTAAATTAATGAGATATTAAGTCTCCTCTCTGGTTTCACTTACCGAAAACAGTGATTTTTCAGCTTTTTCATTCAAAATCAAGTATACAAATAAACAATGTTTGTTTATATTGTATTTTTTGATAAGTACTCCATCAAATAAATAAATGTACCAGTGAAACACAAACAAAATGAATATTTAAAAATACAAATATTTGTGGTTTTTAAATTATTACAGACAAGAAAACATGCCAACTAACTACCTTTTTTTCCCCCTTCCTTTGGGCAGCAGATATTTGATTACGACTGTGGTGAGGAAAGTTTTCAATGAACTACTTCCCGATATCAAGTTTGAAACAAGTAGTTCTCACGAGTGCACGGACTACGATGAGTTTGATACTTTTCTTTTCAATCCTTCCCCGGCTGGGGAAGTCTGCTGTGAGAAAAATCGTAGCTCTCAGAACGAGTTTTCACCACAAACCTCTCCAGCCGGGGAAAACTCAACTTCTGCTCTGACGAAAGTGGCATTAAAAGACCTGACCCATGAAGAGACATCTGTCCTGGGGGACGAGTTGGCCAATCTTCCAAAAGAGCAAACTTCCCCGGCTAAGAATGTTTGCTCTGTAAAGAAGACAGTTGAATGTAAAAACGATTTCCCCAACATTTGTCAATCTCCTAAGGTCCAAAGACCCATCTTACCGGGCTGCAACATTTGCAATGAAGAGCAAAGACGTAGAGTTGAAATGTGCCTACCTCCCAGACGTAAAAATACGTGTACCATATTTTGATCCAGTCTGTTGTCCAGATGAACACCAAGGTGTTTATATTGTTCAACAACCACCGCTTCTTCTTCCATGATGGAAATTGGGTGCTGATCTCCGCAATATGAAGCCTTGAGTTCGTATTGATGATTAAAATTCTTATTTTACAGTACAGTAGTTATTTGTAAAAAAAAAAAACAAACAAAAAAAGTTTATACAGTACTTTTATTTGTTAAACAAATGCTTGGGCCTGTAAAAAGGTTTTGTTCTTTGGTTTCAATGTATTATGGAGTATTTCATTGTATAATAATTGTAAAAAAAATAAGGGTTACTACTTCACGGATTTTGCCTATCGCGGGTTCTTTTTGGAAAGTAACCCCCGCGAAAATTGAGGGTTCACTGTATAGCAAGAATTAAAAGTGGTGAAAACAACTGAGCAGTAACAGTTTATATTGCTAATTGAGTTGGTATGAAAAAAAAACCAACCTTCCAACTGTTAGCGAACTGCAGCAAATGTTTCAGTGTCAGATGTGCTTCTGCATAAAAGAGGGAGTTTCATTTGAAGTCTTTCTACACTTCTTTATCAGGGGAGGCAGTAATTTTGGGGGACATTATAGTTAACGAACAAGAAATCAGTGTGAACCTTTGTGTGTTCTTTTTGTAGCAGAAGTCTTACATAGGATCTAAAAAATACCTAATAGAATTATAATCTGGACAAAACTATCTCGTGTTAAAATCACAAGGATCAGGCGGCTGATAAGTGCACAGATTCAATGGTATGAAATGGAAATGCTTGACACTTTTTTTTTGTGGAAAATCAGAGAAGAGGACAAAAATCACAGCAGCACATATTAAAATGCAGACACACTATGTGCCTCTGGCTAATGGCGCCAGCGTGTCTCTTCCAATCACTCTGCTTTTTATTCAGCTTCTTTAAACTTATGTGGAAAAGTTTGTCTGTTTTATTGTAAAACTTTTTTCGTTTATATGGGTCTTGCAGAGGCTTTTGCACCCGTCTTACATTTAGCAAATCAGGACTGTCGGATATTATTGACCAAAAATCTAATGAATTCATGAAAATGAGTATCCTGCAAATACAAGTGTAAAATTTGGGGGACTTTTAAAGGCTTTTCCACATAAGGAGAGTGCACTCTAAAAATCCAACAGACCCTTCAGCACTCATTACTTTCTAAGATTTCCCAGGATCTGGTGGTACAACTGCCAATCTTCCAGTTACTGGTCCTCTTTTATTACCCTCAAACACTCCGTGTGACCTGGTTTGTGCAATTGCATCACTTTGATTGAAATACCAAAAACACTGATTCATTTCACAAGTCAGAAAGCAAAACAACTGCAGACCTTCTCTGGCTTTCCACAACAGATCAACCCCAGAGGTAAGCACTGAAAGCAATAGAGTGAGAGATGAATGTAGCAAAGCAGAAGAGAGCGTTCTCAAAGCCAAAGTGAGGAAGTGGCTCGGAAGGAAATGAAAAAGTGGTAGCTGGAACAAAAGCAGAGTTCAGGAGCTACTTTCAGAACTTCTTGAAAAACTTTCTCTTCAGTGTTTTCAGCTCCTTTCTTCCAGCATTTGATTCTTCTCCCCAAAGTTCAGATTGGCACTCCTCTTCTACTTTTTCATATTGCCATCCCAGAAGGTTAACCTACTTTTATTTCTCCATCTGCACACAGACACATGTGCACATGCATCCTCTTCTCTCTCCAGTTTCATTCAAATGCCCAGTTTAAATAAAGTTTACTAAACTTGTAAATTGTAGTTTATTTTATAATTGAACATCTTATTGAATGTGGCTCTTGTGTTGCAGTAGCTCTACTCAGGAAATGTCATTCAAACGGTTTGCTGGGAGGAGTTTGTTTTCCCTTTTTTTTGGTTTGAATGCCGAATTATTAATAATTTTTGGGATTAACACCATTTTGTGAATTGAGCGTATGACTACAGAAAGCTGTCATAACCCTCTAAATATGAATTTTAAAGACAAGGATATGAGAATAATAAGAAGGATATCTTCTGCTAAATAATTTCTTGATTCATTGGGTTAATTTTCCTGGCAGTAAAATGGGTTTCTTTGCCGCATTAAAATGATTATTTTTGTTTAATATCAAGAGTTAATTGTTGCCATTTTTCAGACTTGATGTTGACTTTTTCTGAAACTGTTTTGTGCAACTTAAGAAATAAAGAGGCAGGCAGATCATTATGAAGATAAATCTAATGAATTTCTGAGTCAAAACAGAAAAAGCAAAAAAAAAAAAAAAGAAGAAAAGGTTGTGCATATAAACTGGAAACACCTTGACCCACACTTTGGGAACCACTGACCAGAACAATTATAAAAACCAGTAACATTTTAATTAATATCACATTAAGCTATTTCATAGTGTTAAAGGAGAAAAACTGAATTGCATTATATGCTGTCTCTACTTTAGTATATTGTCAACAAACCTTTCTCAGTCTTAACATTGTCATATTGCCCACATCTTTTTTTTTTTTTTCCAGCTGAATCAAAGCAAAACTTCAGGATCAGATAATGCCAGCCGTGGGCTCTTGAGTGCCACAGATGGCTTGACTTTTCTTCAAGGCCTCAGGTCAACCTGGATTAGAAGGATCTACTGCTGTGAAAGACTTCTTTTCTCATTCAAGTAACTTTCCCCCATCTTGCTCGAATGACTGCAACACCTTTGTTCCAGCATTCTACATTAAGAAGGTCCTTGATGTACAGTAATATACTCTCCCAACTCGGCAAATAGAACATTTTAGAATCTGTAATCAAAGTAGGCAGGACTGGTGGGATCATTTCATGTTTTTAGCACTTTATTAAACACAATTTGTGAATAAAACCGTGAATGCCCCCAGCAATCCTCAGAAAACTGACTACCTCAAACTATGTTTAGCAGATTGCTCAGGAGCACAGGTACACAGTAAGGGGACTGCAGTTCCACAGTTTTTTTCAACCTGTTCACACCTGTACAAGCGGCACTAAATAGGCATCAGTTACACTATTCCAGCTGTAATTTAAAGTGATATCTTTTAAGTCAACTTCATTTGCATAGCACATCTTAGGAACAACACAGTTCAAAGTGTTTTACATAATAAAGGACATGACACAATAAAGACAGACAAAAAAAGCATTACATTAAAGTGAAAAAATCAAGAGAGTTAATAGCAAGATTGTTCTCCAGACTAGAATTAATCCATTTTCCAGTTATTATTAATCAAAGGCAAATCTGAACAAAATAGTTTGAAGCAGAGGTCTTCAAATCCATGCCTCGAGTGCCAGTGTTATTAATCTTTTCGATGTGTCTCTGCTTCAACACACCTAAATAAAATATTGAGGTCATTAGCAGGACTCTGGAGAACTTGATTGCATACTGAGGAATTCAGTCATTTGATTCAAGCATGTTGGACATGGGACACGACTAAAATTTGCAGGACAAAACCTGGATTTGAGGACCATAATAGAATGGAAATAAGTGTTTCAGCAGTTTTCTGGAAGTTTGCACCAGATCAGAGGAGCATAAAAACGTAATGGTTCTGGGGATGCAGAGCAGACTTGAAGCAAAGACCTAAGTGTCTGAAAAGTTGATAGAACAGCAACAGACCCTTAAAGCAAATTTTGGTGCTATGACATTCAGTTATTTATAACCTGACAAAAGAATTTCAAAGTCTATTCCCTGAGCTATAGTGAGACAGTGTGAAGACTTTGGATCTGGAATGATGTACTCTTAACTTCCTGGTCTTAGTGTGAACGTAAGTAACTGTGTTCTGTATCAACTGCACTTGTCTGATTCACTTTTTAAGCAGACCCGTGGAAAAAATATCGCAGTAATGCAGTTGGGCTAAAAACAATA
The DNA here is from genome assembly GCA_903066815.1 of Brachyrhaphis roseni. NCBI lineage: Eukaryota > Metazoa > Chordata > Actinopteri > Cyprinodontiformes > Poeciliidae > Brachyrhaphis > Brachyrhaphis roseni. The sequence continues at coordinate 26,329 of CAEFZY010055878.1, read as the reverse complement.
CATGGATGAGTTTCTCAAGATCTTGTTGAGACATTAGTCCTTCAATCATAAAACATGTTCTTCAGGTAATCGAAGGCCAACTTTGTTCTTGTCTGTATTTGTCGTTGAAGGTTAAGGCCTAAGTTCACCAATAGATCCAGATAGTATAAGAGTCAGGGCACAGATTCAGTTATTGCATTGCTATCCAAGGTCATCTGTTTTCAAGAGCTCAGAGAATCATGTTAAGTTTATACAAAGTGTGGCCAGGCTTTATTATTACTAGGCCAAAAATGACAAGACAATTCCCTAGTTCAGCTGTAGGTGACGTTTATTGTGCTCATCTTCACAATAAATGTGAAGATGAGCACAATCTCATCTTCACGTTTATGAAGATGAGATTGTGGAGAAGCTGTCCATATTTGGACAGTCGAGAAGCTGTCCATAGTTGCTTTTATCAAGCAAGTTGCTATGATAAAAGCAACTTGCTTTTATCATAGACCCACTTCTGGTCCAAAAGTGACAAAAGTCGGTTTTAGTAATAAATTCCTCTCAGCTCAAGATGTCTTTTTTGGATTTCATAGTAACATAAATCAATCTCATATCCTTGTCTTTTGTGGTACACTTCTTTTTTGCTCACACAATGTCCTTTATTATATATTTTTTCCAGATTTTTTCCTCTCTAATCCACCCTGCCTGACCAAAATAAAAGCAATAGTCCATTAGTTGGCTTTGGCACCATGTTTCTTCAGGGCTGCGTTTGAGCAATGGTGTTTCCATATGTTGCGCAAAGTCATGCATTAATGCTGCCAAGCGAAAACAGTGGTGGCGTTGTGGCCAGTAGTGACAAAAGTCAATTTCAAGTTCTGTTTGGACTCTCCCATGCTCAGGAAGTCTGTGCTCATATGTGTGTGAGGGGGTGTGTAGGCGTGTGTGGGGGTGCACAACCATGTGTGCATCTGTTTGTTTGGTGTCTTGAGCTGCAGCAGGAACATTTGCTTTATTTGGGACCAAGCCTTCTCATTTATATTCAGAGTCTCTGCAAGGTTCTGCTTGACTTCTCACACACAGACACTATCTGGCGCACACATACACATCAGGGTACATGTACACAGGGGTACTGTGCACCTACTTTAGTCACAACCCAGCTTTTACTCCTTTCCTCAGATCCCTTAATCCTTCGTGGCTGAATAACTTTGAAGCAAACAGCCACCACCTCATCTGAACTTTGACTGATGGCCAAAATGTTGCTCAAATGGTATGGCAAGTACAGAAATCCAAATACTTCGACAACAATTATCTCTGTTTGTAAGCAGTGAATGTGACCTTGGAGAGTATTTGGGCATGTATGAAAAGAGTTGACCAAAGTTTTTAGCATTCCCAGATCGAGGTTCATGAAATCGAATAAATTACCCTGGGTAATTTTTCCTGAGATGGTGTCGGCTTACATCTGTTGGCCTCCAGGCTGTAGAAACTACTCTTGGCACAGCAAACTCATAGCTCAGGCTAAACTCTTACTGGTTGATTTGCAATTGTGGGTAATGAACAAATCCAGGGGCCAAATGAATAAACAATGTGTGCATTCAAAAGCCTCAAAGATGTATTTTTGCATGCAAACTGTTATTCATGAGGAAAGAGTTATGAGTTTAAAATGTGCACACTTTAGAAATCCTTTAGAGCGTTCCTGCACACATGCATTCCAGTGAAAATTTGAAGTTAATATGATAACATAGAAATGTGACCAAATTAAAATGAAGCTAAAATCAGTGGGGCAGTTTGACAGTGATTGATTACTGTTCACACTATGACCTACCTGGAGTCCATTACAATACGCTCTACAGACCGTATGGCTTGTAGCAAAAAATGTTTTGCCGTTGCCTTTTTCTTTGATGCTATAGCATTTGGTGTCAAGCTAAGGTTAGACTGCCAGAGCTATAAATTTTACCTTTAAAAATTCACCAGCCTGAATGTTGTTGCTTAGAGACACTACATTTACAGCAGATACGCAGCTTCAAAACGAACTGTTGCATCAACTGCAACTTCCTCTAAAAATTAACAAGCAGACATGTTTGTCAATCCAGTTGCTCTACTCCCACCTGAATGACATAAATAGTTCAGCCAGTCTTGCAAAGACTACTTGACATGTAAAGGAGGTCATTCATCCTTTCAGGTGTGTTGGAGAATTGATGCATGCATCCAAAAGTTGCAGGACAGTGGCACTCAAAGACGTCCTTCCGTTTAACATCAGATGACAGAAGTACAAGAAAATACCATTATTGGGCATTTAGGAGGAGGGCAGTTATTTAGTTAGTTACAGCAAAGTAGAATCAGCTCTGTCACTGTACCAGCAAATCATGACGCCTATGAGGCGATGGAGACACAGTACAGCATTTGCTCTTTATACAACTTGTGAAAATAGAAAAACTAATCAGATAGAAAAATTCTGACAGAAAGATAAAGATTTGCCACTTTTGATGGCATACATCTAAACAAACAAAAATCAGAATTAGGATTATTTTTCTTCAGGCACTTTCCAAAGGCTTCTTATTTTATGAAACCTTCCAGTGGAGATCCACGCTTCATTATCCAGCTGTGTTTTATAGTCAATATACGTAAAACAAATACACCACTGGATAAGTATCATACTCGCAAATCCTTGTTCAGTGGAGCTTTTTCACAAATTCATGATTAAAACCACCCACAGAAAGTTAGTTTGGGCTTATGTGTATAATATCATGTTAATGATAATTGGAACCATTGAACTAGCCCAATAATCTAAGATCCACATAATTTTTTTCCTGCTGGTTTTGCATTAACATGATTTCAAACATAAAACTACTCACAGTTTAATGCAGATGTCCCCAGGTTATGAGGGGAAGAAGCTGCTGAATAAAAAAAAGTCTATATCCTTGCCCGTAACACTTCAGCTTTGAGCTCCATAAGGATTTGCATATTTGTTGGATTGTGTAAATGATCCTCTGCACTTTAATATGCGAGGTATATTTCTCACTGCAATCGCCAGTGCTTTGTGCATTAGGGCACTTTTGAGGCTTAATGAGGCAAATTAAGCTTAACCTTGTGTAGCTGCTACAGATATTTTCACTCGTATTCTCTATATCCATCACAGCATTGCAAACACACAGAGAAGCACATTCTCACACAATATGATAAAACTTGCCTGAAATACCAATGCTGGCCCTGGGCTTCATGAATAATGTAGATGACCTACACCCTCTCATAAACTTTACACCCCCCCCTTCCTCACATATAGCCTCAACACTTCTCATAAATCTTTTCTCTCAGACCATTTGACTATCAGGACAACTGATGAGATTCCTCACTCACAAGCGCACGCAGACGAGCTCACACAATCCTACAGATACAATGCAGATTACAGGAAACGTCCTTTTTACCTTGAGGTGTTAGTTAAAGGTGGAGTGCCGGAACGAATAACAGCTGAGGAACACATGTTTTGTTTTATGCTTGATCATAAAACAAAATGGGTGTGCCTCCAGTGAAAACATTAATTATTTACTATAAATATAAGTGTATATTTGATCTAATGGTGATTTCATAGCCTCTGAGGGGAAAGCGCCAATAAGGCAGCTTGTTCATGATTCAAAATAAAACTTTATGCTGTTTCTGTTGAATTGTTTTGTTCAGGGGGCCAAAATGGGGATATGATAGTTTAAAACATTGCCACACAAGGGGCTTCAACAAAATTAAAGTATCAAGAAAAATTCTTCTAGGACAAATGTACCGTATTAACTGTATTAGTTTAAGGGTGTTCACAGTCTTGCAGTTGGGTTATTGCAGCTTTTTTAAATTCTTCCAACTGATGGAATGGTTTGTTTTTCAACTGAACAATATAAGACAATATACTAAATCACTTTACTAAACTTTTGTGTGTTACCAGTTCTGTGCAAACATTTTCTTACTGTTTGTTTGTTATTTGACTGGACTTTGCCTTAGCAAAATGAGACCAATCAGGAATAACAGTCTCCTCCAGCAATAACAGTCTCTCAATTTCAATTAGGTGGTGCGGTTTTGGCTTCTTGCTGTGATTTGGGTTTGGCCAGAATCTGGGACAGTTCACAGCTCACAACATAGATTTGGGATCCATTGTTAAGTTTGTCAGCCCCTGTGGAAAGTATTTAGTCATAGAAAACGAACAATCAAGACGAGAAACATTGAGGTAAGTGTTTTTGTGAAACACGCACCGGAGCAGACGACGTCATGGTTCACACTAAATCCGCAGCTTTTCTGAGTATTGGAGGGAGAGCAGCAAGAGCAAAGAAAGACAGTGATGGAGTTTGTGGAGTCAAGGGGAGTGACACAGATTGAGACAAGTAGTGTAATGAACAGTGAGGATAGAGTAGATTAGATCAGACATGTTGTTCACACTGGCTGTCATTCTAAGGCCTCAGCTGCTGAAGTGCAACTAGGGCAGTGAATCATTTAGAAAATCCCCCCAGATTTATTAGCAGATGGAAGCAATTCACCAGTCTTATTTAGACTTTCATTTCAATTTGAAATACTGAAATAAGCAATATGTATTTTCTAAATGAAGACACTAAAATGTTCCAAAAGACACCAAAAGCTGATAAATTACAAAAGGTTTTAATGTATATATATCACTGCTAATATTACCTCCATCTGCTAGTGCTCACGTTATCCACCTCACATATTTAAATGATTCATATTTAAATGATTCTGATAACCCAGAGAGAACTTTTGACTTTTTGACTTGGATTACTGAGACTCGGGGATCGTGCCATTGGTGTGAGGTGGATCTGCATCACTGTCATGCTCATAATCGCAGTAAAAGAAGACCCTCTTGGGTATTATTGCCACAATATACCCAGCTCAGCTCCCTGTCACAGTTTATAAGAGGGGATGAATTCAGATGGCTATGTCTCATTTGGCTTCCAGTTTAATTTATGGAGATTTATGTATATATGTAGCAGAGTTGACGAAGTTGGGGCGAACTCAGTGTGCTCTAGTAGAAATCCTGTCCTGTGGCAAGTGTGGAGCATGCTTTTGAATCGGATGGATGACTAACATCATTTTGCAGCGTATGGTTTTGCGTGCTCAGGCATAGCAGTTCTCAATTTAGACACAGGCTTTGACCCTTCAATTATGCATCTTATAGTTTGTGAAAACAAAGAACTCAGACTAGAACCATTAGCACCCCTGTCATATTTATTTTCTTTTGGGTTATTTCTTTTCGCTGAAAATATTAAAAAGAAGTGCATCTGCAAAAGTTTCAATTAACACTTTTTGGATTTTCCAAAAAGAAAATACACAATTAAACCAAGATTTCACACGTCAAAGAAAAGATTTAGCAGTACTTTGTAGGTCTTTGGAAGATCATCTGGTCTTTATATTCTAATGGCAGTCAGGTTGGAACTCTCAGTAAAGTGTTAAGCTAAGGAGTTTTAAGATGGATTCTTTGCAGCTTTGTCGCCTTGTTTTTGTTTCCTGTCTAACTGAAAGGTCGGTTTTATGCCAGTTCAAACTTTTCCGGCAGGATTTCATACCGAATTTTGCTAAAAGAATAGAATAGAATTCAACTTTATTGTCATTGCATTGTCACAAGTACAAGCAACGAAATGCGGTTTGCATCTATCCAGAAGTGCTATACATGATATAGATGTTTATTTGCAGGTGTACCAAATGGCAATAATGGCGTGGAGCTATAACAGTCCCCCCTGCGAAAGAAGAGGGTCTACACTTTCAGCACCTGTTGTTATAATCTGAAAATATTTTTGTGACAAAATCCATCCATTTCTTTTCTAATTTCTGCAGATAATTGTGAGTTTATTAGAATGATGACCTCTTCAGATGGAAAAATTCTTCTTTAGAAATATGAAAACCTTGAAAACTTTATAGAGACGATATCAATATAAAACAGAAAAAAAAAAAACTTTGTGGTTGTCTTGAAAAGTTCATCATTTTATTGAGATTTTATGTGATAGACAAATTAGTGCAAGGAAAGAAACTCCTGTCCAATTATTTGCAGGTAAAAAAGTAAAAGGTGTTCTCTTTTACTTTTACTCATATACCCCTGAATCTAATCCAGAGCAACAAATTGTCTTCATATGAGAACAGATAGTAAATAGTGTCCACCTGTGTGTAAATTAATCAGTATATTCAGTGGTTATCTTAAGGCCTCGGACAATAGCAGACACTTCAAAGATAAAGCTGTGCAGAAGTTTAAAACACCGTTTGTATATGAAAAAGTTTGAGATATAAATTATTTTAAGGTGCATCATCACTGCGTGCTTTTGTGCATGTGACATTTTTTCCCTAAGTGTTGTTTTTTTCTGTCCCTTTGTTTTACTGTCTCCAGACAATCAACTAAAAAAAATAACCAAAGAATTCTCAAAACCACACCTTGATCATGCAACTCATTTCAATATATTCATGCACAGTGATTGATTGATGTCAAAAAACACGGCTTCTGCTCCTCTTATCATCCTCTGACTGCAGTGAGGCTCAACCATCTCTCCTCCCTGGAGAGACAGTTGCCTTGTTTGGACAAGTGAACAAACGCATCACATTTAGCTGCACCACAGTAGCTTAAATGACAAAATGTAACCCTATTGCTTCCAATGACTTGTTCTTTACAGCATCACACTGCCAAAGTAGTGGCCTTAGATGCTTACAGTTCAATAGTACAGTTGTGAATTTCGGCTTTGACAAAGACTGTCCCTCCACTCTGTAGCATGATGGTGGGTGGCAGCATCCTGTTAATGAAACAAGTGTGAAACCCAGCGTCAGGCCATGGTTGGAGGTTTGTGTGCTTGTCTCAAAGGGGGACCATATTAAGGTAGCCTGCGGCGGTGGCTGCTGAGTGTTCCTTTATTTCAGCTTGCCTTAGGCTCCCCCAAACACACAGTGAAACAAATTAATTCAAATTAGCTTACCACAGCCCAGAGAAGAGCATGCAAGAACTACAGCATGGCATGTATGTGCAATACATTCCAACTGATTTTCTTTAAGGTTTTATGCCATGTTTAATTATTTCGTTCCGTCTCATTCTATGCTTTTGAATTACTCATGTTTGCCTAAACAGGAAATGTACTGCATGCATATCCAACAAACCAGGTTGTCCAATGTTAATTATTAAAGCAAGGACACCAACACAGACACCGTTGTTCACATTAAAGAGCTTTCCACTAGTATTTAATTAGTGTAGTAATTATCATTGAGACTAAGCTGCTGCTTCATGTCTCCAAATCCACATAAACACTTAATCTGTGGGTTTCAGTAGGAACTTTAAGGGACTACAAGGTCATCTCTCTCATCAGCACTTAAATCTTGTTGTTTTTATTGCCGTTCACTTTCTTAGTCTTCAGAAGAACCAGTGGACTTTGGAAAGAATACATGTGGGACAGGAAACCGAGGGGAACATTAAAGAGAGAGAAAATTAGAGGGGATGTGACACAAGAGACCAACGTTGGAACTGTGCACAATCCTTCAGCAGAGGACGGGGAAGTAGAAATATACCCTTAAGATGAGGACAAGGTGCAGGAAAAAGAGATGCATCAGCTCAGAAAACTGTGTCTACATAAATTAATTGTTGTACAGTAAATGTGATTGTGTTCTACATTACCCTTTATTTTAATGCCTGTTTTTATATCCTAAAAACACTACTTTTTAATTAGGCAGCACTGTAGGTAGATGGCTTGCAGCAACTTTTTGAAACATTTACCCTTCCAGTGTTTATAGAAGTATTAGCTTTTGCAGCACCTTTTGTTGTGTTTATGCATCATTTTATTGTCTACAGTCAGTGAGGAATTAAAATGTTGGGGTCAGTGTAAGAGCAGTTTGGAGCTCTGATCTGTCAGTCTCTAGAGAGCAAAGAGGGAAAACATAATAGCTGTTAAAATGTTAATATTTGTATGAATTGAACTGACTTTTCTGTCAAGGACACAGAACAAAAAAGTGCAAATTTTATTTCTGTAACTTAAGAGCTTGATGTGCACTGTAGCAGCAATTGTTCTCAAGTGTCCTTTGAGATTCAGAACGGTTCATAAGTTTTAACCACCACTATTTTCCCTTGTTATTTGTTCCCTCAAAGTTAGCTTGCCATATTACAACCACAAACTTCATTGTATTTTATTGAGAATTTAGCGGTCAGATCAACACAAAGCAGTGCATTGCTTTAAAGTGGAAGGCAAATGATGCATGGCTTTCAAAAGTTTATGCAAATAAAAATATGAAAACTGTGTTGTCTTGAAATTTGTGTTCTCCAAAATGTAAAAAAGTCAGAGAAAAACATTTTTCCAAGGTACTGTATGTGCGGCTTTCTTTCTTTGACCATGTACATTTAATTAGTCCCGTAATTGTCATGATGACATGGGTCTTCTCATCGACCCATTGACCAACATGTAAATGGGTGACTGTTAAAACTGCACAATTCATAACTTTTAGAAGTTATGAATCACATACACAAATGTTTTTTACATACATGTATGTAAGAAACACGTATGTTTTTTACATACAGTGTAATATAAAACATCTAATCTGTGAAAAGATCAAGCTCCTCCACTTTTGCCGTCTGAAGAAATGCACCTCTTCCATGTCTAAAACAACCTATAAGAGCCCAGAGGAAGGTCTTAGTGTTGTCAATCTTCCTTGTGTATGCACTCAAAATGTGCTAATAGCACATTGGTGGCTATTAGCTTGAGCATTCATTGCAGACTCTGTTGTGGTGAATTAGCTGTAATATAGCAGAGATAAAGGGGAATGTAAGAGCAGCTCTTGACTACGATTGGTTGATTCTGAGCAATGTTTTTCCTGTAGATTACAGCAGGACCATAGAAGAAGGCAAAAGAGCTTGATTTATTTATTTTTTTGCATATTGTCTGTGACAATTTTAAGAAATATGCAGAAAATATAGTTTTTATAAAAGTTGCATGCTGCTTTTTGAGGTTAACTTGTGATTGGAATTGTACTTGAGGAAGGTTCTCGCCATAATCAACACTTTTTTCTGTTGACAAATGAATTGGGCTTTGCCTTCTCTATGACCCTGAAAAGGATGATTTAATTGAGGAATCATCATTTGTATTTCAACACTGACAATAAGCTCTTAAAACACAATACCTCAGGTGCATGTTATAAACGTTAGCAAGAGATGAGGGATAATGCTAAAGTCTGTTTAACTGGTAGTAGGTGGAAAGGTCGGGGCTGAAATAATAAATCCCTTAAAACAGTAGAAAAAATTGCTTTTTTCTCTCTTGTCTAACAGTTAAGATTTTCATAATGTGACTGCAAAAATACAAGATATGAAAGACAATGCAGTAATACTCCAGAGAACAGTTTTAGAATGATAATCAAAATGATAGATGCCGGGACGACAGGAAACTTAACTGCCACTGTAAACCCATGGGCAAGTAAAACTACAAAGGGCTGTGTTTTAAATCGGTGATCAGTTTTTGAAATGCATGGAAGGAAGGAACTGTGGGGAGTGGGACCACCGGGTCTCTGCAGGGGGGAATCAATACGGACTGTGTTAATCTCTCTCTATGTGTGAGTAAGAGTGTGTAAGCTGTAGTGAGCTTATCAGGAAAAGAAAGTTTCTGCGGCTCCTTTGGTGGAGCCGCCAATTGGCAAGTCTTGACTTGGCTGCGAGCCAGCTACTGGGCATGAGGTGAGGAGAGGGAATGGTTTCACTCCATCACCAGCTTAGTGTGTGTATGTGTGTGAATAGCCTCAGTACATCAGAGCCACAATTCACTCGTGAGTGAAAGTGTCAGCTTTTTCCGCTCTCTCCATCACAGTGCATGAGAGTGTGTTTGTGAGAAATGCAGGAGTTATGGATATTGATGGGTCTGGGTGCTCAGCCTAATCTCTGCTGCAACACAAAGTACCCTGGCACTGGCAGGAGAAATCTTAAATGTGTACACACCCTTGTTAAAATGGAATGCTTTGTTATGTATAAAAGGCGACTTTGATAAATAATTTAAAACCTTTTCACCAAGTATGATGTGGCATATATCCTGAAAAATTCAAGTGAAAAACAAATTTGTTGGAAAACACAACTAAATAACATAAATATGTAACACTTTTGATTCAGCTGTAGCATTCAGGCTCACACCAATTATAGAGAATCTGTCTGATTGTACTTAAGGTTAAGGCTCATTTGCATCATTTAGCTAAATAGTTTGCACAATGGTTACAAAGTAATAAATTATGTTCTTGGACAAATGTACCAGTCAAGTATTAAAATATTCCAAAGCAAGATTTACGGAGTATGCCAAATAAATGCTTACCCTAATATCCTCATTTGTTTAATGGAAGGCTAACGATGAAGAGAGATTTTTATCTTCCAGCATCAGAGTTCAGTTAGACACATTCTAGAAAATGAGTTCATGAGAAGAAAATAGATGCTTTAGAATGTCCTAACCAAAGCCCATAACTAAGTCTGACAGGAAATCTTTACAGTCACTTGAAACGGACTAGATTAAGTAATCTTAATTTTAAAGCAGAGTAAGCAAATATTACCAAGTCAAAATTCCTACACAAATACCAGAATTTAATCAAAAAAATATACACACTACTTCAAACACATTATTCCACCAATTTGTACTTCTTTTTCTTCCAACACATTTTATTTTTCATTTGAACTGTACAAGATGAATACTACATAATATGTAACATGTTTTGAAATTATTCATCAATGGCTCCATTTTTTTACAACTCAAAAACCTGCCATTTCAACACTTTTGAGGTCAACTGAAAGACCTGGGCATTTTGTGATGGATAATCACACGCACAGTATGTACTTGTATCTTCACAAGGACTTTGCATTGACTTCTATTCATTTTTCATTCATTTCTACAGCCTAACTCTGACCCTGACCCTAAAACTAACCATTTTATGCTGTGAGGAGGAGAGGGTCCTCACATTGTAGTGGTTGGAAAATGGACCTTACAAGGTGAGAAATCGTAAAACACACACACACAGACAAGATTTACTCTTTGCACATTTTATATGACTATAAAGATCAGTTGAGATTGTAACAAACAAGATTTAAAGAGTGAAAGGGGTAAAGTGTCTAATAGGCAAAGCAATCTGTGAAATCTAAATGCCATTATATTTAGCACCGTCTTCACACACAGAAAATGCAGAGATGAAAAGGCAATTACAAGCAGGCAGGTTGATTTTGATTTTAATTGGAGCCCTCGCTGCGAGTTCCACCTGTTATTGTCGACAGCCAGCAAACATAAATGTGGGGCTGACAGTTCTGCAGAATGTCTTCACTCCGCTTAATCGAAATTCCTGTGGCCTAATCACCAGTTTCCCCCCTCCCAGCTCTGCTAATAAATTACATGAACAGCAATAGTGCAAGGTGCTTATAAGCAGTCCTTAGTAAAAGTCATTAAGGCGTAAAAGGCACGTCATACAACAGCTTTACTCTTATGCTACAATACTGGAAATAGAAATAGCCTTTATTGTCCCACAGAGGGGAAATTCAGGTGTAGCAGCAGCATCAAATATGGAGCTTCACTTATACTGTATATGAGTACTACTTGCTGTATATATAGACATCTTGTGGTTGTGGATGTTAGCAGAAAAAATGGACCCAGTGTGCTCTGTGTGAAGGAAATTGTTGCAGCTTTATTTTTAGATTTTTTTGTGCCAGATCTCAGTTGGTATGTATGCAGTTCCAGCTACATGCGTTGTTGCATTCCTGCAAAAGATGTGTAAAAAGCCTTAACATTAATCCATCTTGTATTGCAGTTTAGTGCAAAACAAAGGAGACTACAGTGTGTGGAAAAAGCATGCCTACTGCGGTTTGGGGTCTGTGTTGTTGCAGGTTTGTTTGTCTTCAAAGAGTAAACCTTGTTGGAACAAACAGCATCAGGAGATCTTCAAAATACCAAGACACTATAAATTAAAATATTTTGCCCTCTAGAAGATACGTTTACTCTGTGACTATACGTCTTCCCAGACTACCAAAAAATTGTGGTGTAAACTGAAGAGAAGAAAGGACCCTGGACTCTGGATCATCTAGACAGAATGTGCAAAGAGGGATGGTCAAACATATCTGTCTCTGTATTCCAACCTAGAGAAATATCTAACAGGACAAGTGATTATAAATCTATAGGCACACTACACAACTTTGACAGCCTTCACAGATTTTAGAAGAGCTTGACATTCACACTAGCAGACAGGCTTTCTGTAGATCTTTGATTTATGACTGAAAGAAGTGTGTAGGATCACATACTTAACAAGTGTTCCTGCTGAGGGATCGCAGACTACAGGATTGGTCAAAAAAACACTAAAGCTACTTGAAGCCATTAAACTCTTGAATGGTAAAAGGTATTCATACTCATTAGTGGTAAGGTTAAGTTAAAATTTGACTTAGATTGTGTTGAATGGGAGTTTATCCCACCTCTTGCCTCTTGACCACTAGAGATAGGCACCAGCACCCCTGACAACCCTTCATGGGATAAGCATGTATGATAATGGATGGATGAATGGGAGTTGTGTTACGCATGTTGAGATCTTTTCAATCAACAAGTCTTCTGCTCACTCTCCAATAGCAATGTAATAATTCACTCTTTAGTTTACATTTCCTTCAGTGTTTCATATTTTTGTTTGTGATGCTTACAAAAAACAGTAACCTGCAATGAATGCTGTGTCCCAATATTACATTTTCAAAGGTGTGGGCAATATATGTTTGTAGTTGGGTCAGTGATCAGTTCAAACTACCCAGCTATGTCCAGAGTCAGCTCCAAAATTACAGAATTTAATTACCGAGGTCAGGTCGGCTTTCTTCACGGACCTGCAGGCTCCATTCTCCACCCTCTCTCACCCTGATAGATTTTCCTGACAACTCACCCTACTGACTGTCTCCAACAAGTGCAGGCTGGTGCGAGCTTTAATGACCAGGAAGCAACTGTAGAATCAGGAAAAAGAATTTGTGAGGTGAGGGCTGTATGACAAATGAGCAGCAGAGGTAATAATTGTTCCACCTACAATTTTTTTTGTGTGTGTGTGTGATAAAAACAGTCTTAAGTAGAAGACCATACTACTACCATAACAAAAATATTAACTTTAAGACTTTTTAAAGTTAATATTGGCCACTAAGGTGGCCAATAAATGTGACCGGCACTAGATGATGATGAATTCCAATGATGGATCTACAGGTCATAATCACTCTTGTAAAGCACATAGGCATACATCCATTTTGAATACTCAGAAACAGAAAAAGGAACACGGCTACACATTTTGCATATGCATATGCTACATTTAGTCGCCCCCCCACTCCCTTTTCATCTGCAATGCAAAGTAAGTCCATCGTGCAAATGATGTGTGCCCAGAAATTCCCAATTAATTTTACTCACCGTGTGTAAAATATGGTGGAGGGGCACTACTCAGCGCCACGGTGTTGGAAGACTGGAGTTGAATTATGAGGACGTGGGCTGACGATGCCGGCCTGTCGCTGCATGCCCCTGAGCGTACGGCCGTGTTAGCATTTCAAATTGAGTTACACGCTAAACAAGCAGAGCGCCATGTGAGCGCTAACTCATCTGTTTATTGCAGGGCCTGCCTTGTTTGTTCTTTCTAAAGTTTGTTTTCACAGGAAATCTGTGTATGTCTGTGAAATTTGCTGTAGATTCCTTGTCTTAAGAGTATAAAAATGAATGCTATTTCTGAATGTGCGTGATTAGAAGGTGTCTGAAGGTACGGTAGCGGTGCATGTACGTTCTAAGCTCTTTTCCAGAACTTTTATCTATGGTGCTGAACTCTAATCATGTAAATCAGACTACTATTAGGGGGGGAGCTGTTTTTTTTTTCTTCTTGTTCCATATATGAAGATGAATAAGAACCAAGCCTGTGATAAAGGAAAGAGGAGAGAAAATGAAATTAACTCTGTGATTAAAGTGCCCTGCTTCATGGGTCTCTTAGTGCGCTCACAGAATGTGCATGCTGCAGTTCATTTCAATTTTCGAGTTTCAGTCATTTGGCTCATTGTAAAAAATAATATCCAACTCACATTTTCATATTGTACGGACTCAAACTTTGCATACACCTCTTTATTCTGTCCATAAATCCTTCTGAACATGCTGCACACTACTTTGCACAAACTAAATTGTTTAATCAATAAGAAAAAAAAAATTCCACTATGTGATTTCTCATATATTACCTCCAGAGAGTTAATTTAACTTGCTGGTAATTTACACTCACAATTGAGGTTAAATTTGCTGTAGACATTGCATAATATTGTGTGCATGTGTATGTATAAGCATATATGTAAGTACATGCAGATAGATAATAATGAAAATAATTAGCTTGGAGCACCCAAGCTTATGGTATTGCTTTAGCTCTTTCAATTGTGTATTAGTCTCTGTTTTTAATATATACATATACAGCACACATATTTTTTAAGATGGCTTCATTTGTATGTATGAGTTTGGTGGCAGGTGAATTAGTCTGTATGCACGCTGCAGCCCAAGCTGCCTGATTGCAGCATAATTACCATAAATCAAATTTACATTTGTCACATAATTTAGTTCTCATCTTGGCATTGCCTGGTTAATTTTAGTGCCCACTGCATGCAAGATTTATTGTCATTTATATTAATAACACAAACACACGTACACATGGGTTCCTCCTACACACGTCTCTGGGGGGTTGTCATCACACACACAATGTGTGTGCATATTTCACACTTTTGCTCTCGTGGCCACAGCTTTTTCTAGGCATTCTCCCCCTTGTAATCAACATCTAATTTATTACAAATAGCTTTGATAACAAAGTTGGGTGAACTACTCAAGTGTATCCAAAATATATATTTGACTTAAAACATTTAGAATTAGATGAGCTGACTTTGACATTTTAATGTTAATTTTAATTGTGAGTTGCCCCATCTGTATCACCTGATACATTGAACGGACTTCAATGCATTGAGTAAAGGTAATTCAGAAACATCTTAAATCCAATTTGGAAAAAAGAAAATTAGTTTATTGAGACACGCTTATAAAGCTGCATATGGAACAAAAAAGAAGTGAAGCTAAAAACAAAGCCAGCAAATGGGCAAAACACAAACTAAAAACCTCTAAATAACTTCAGCCTGACTAGAACGCTGAAGAAAGGTTGTGCTCATTTATTTCCCAGTTTTTGCAGAGCTTGAGCTAAGATACCTGTCAGCAATAGAAAGAAGACTCTTCTTGCTGGTATAGACCAGAGAGAAAAATTGAGACATTAAAGTGTTTGAGCTAAACTTAGATCTCTAACTGAATACTATGGTAAGATTTTAACATTACAGCTCTGAACTAAAGCCCTTGGGAAATAAACCCACCATTATTGTATATTTTGCAATATGAGTTTTAAATTAAAGTGCTGGAGCCTAGGATGAAAGAATGGTACAGATATACTGCTTTAAAGTCATCTGTGATCTGGAAAATGAGGAATTATTTACCAAAAATAGTAAATGTAACTTGATGATGCAAAAAAGTATTACCTGATGTTGTTTTTGCATAATTTGCAAAAGTTACACAAACATTCACACCCACAGAGTTTCCCACATTTACAGCTGAAAAACTTCAATATATTTTATGTGGTAGACCAATTCGATGGTGTGTAATTGTGAAGTGGAAGTAAAATTCCACATTTTGATCATCTTTAAACATATGATTGCATTTGCAATCAGACCCTGCTGTACATTACACATTGAAAATAGGTGAAATAATATCAAGTACATAATCCAAACAGAAAAACAGCAATTTACCAGCTAGAGGAAAACATCTCCAGCAGTCTGGTGGGCCTGCTTTTGATGTTGTGAGATCATCTGTCTTATTGGCAAATCCAAAACAAACCCCTGGAGAGGGTGTGATGAGTCTCTGACCATGTTCTGAATCTGAAACGAATGTAGGGTGGAGGCTCTCCAGTAACCTTCTCAGCGATCCTCACCAGTCCTGTGCAGGACCACACTGAGATTCACTACACTTAACACACTCAACACACTCTCAACCACAACTTTGCAGTCTTCTGAAGAAAGTCTGAAAGGTTTGTACAGACAGTATAGAAACTGACAATCTAACCTGTCATTCTTTACAAGGCTCAGTCAGATTGAAATAATAATAACCGTTATATCAATTTTAAAGTTTTGCACAGATTCTCACTTGGCTTTTATTCTGTACTTTGACTGGGTGAGTCATTGTAACACATGGATGCGTTGATCTCAGCCACTCTGTTGTAATTCTTGTTTATGAACCTTGTACTGCTGCAAGGTGAACTTCTGCACAAGTCTTTTTGAAACTTCTGTTCTAGGACAGAATGTCTCACATTTAACTCAGTGATCGAAGGACATGATTCTGTGTATGCAAAAAAACCCCCAGTTCATTACACCCCCACCACCATGCTTGGTAGCTATGTGTTGGAGCTAATATGTAGTGTTTTGCTTTTGTCTGTAGAGAAATACATTATATATGGTCATTAATGTTTGACCACTGTTGTAAATAATCCCGCCTCCCTTCCTTGCTTCTGATTAAACTTCCTGTAGAAAATCACAAAATCCAAACTGGTTTGAAATGGTCTAATAACTCTCAGATGGATGTGCAGCAGAAATTACCGCTTTCTTATCGTTATCAATGTTTTGCGTCCTTCACATCGTGATAATGCAAACCTGACTGTCTTTAAGCATTAGACTTTGAAAATTTTTAGAAACTTTTAAAACTTTTTTTTAATTACATGCATGTCTAATGTAAATGAGGAATTTTTATATGTAGCGCCTTGCTAATATCTACTCACAGACTGCTTTTGCTTTACGGCTTTAAATAATAATAGTAATTAAAAAAAATCGTCATCTGAATAAAAAATTGGATGATAGAATGAATGCCTGCACAGCATGTTTGTACTTAAGACCCAGTGCAGAAGTTTTTAATTTATATTACAACTTTCTTCTTTTAGGAAAAAGTGTGATATGTGGAAGAGGCTGATGCAAATCCATTTTATAAAATGAGTTCTTGCCCCCTTGCTAACTGATGGAAAGTCCCTTCGCACATTTAAATGCTGAACATTTTGAAATAGTATGAACCTAAAGTAAATGCGAAAAATGCTAGGGTCTAAGCATAAATTATGTATAAAAAAATCAAATCAAATATTTTGTTTTATATTTTATATTTTATGAACCACTGAGAAACATCCAGCTGCATGCAGTACTTGACATTTGCTTTTTATATTGTAGAGCTGTAAACAAAACCATATTTATAGTGGACAGTTAGTTATTTTGTATTTCTAAACTTCTTTTCATCCTTTTCTCCTCACTTTTCCTTTTTAGCAGCCAGACACACTAGGTGTTATTTACCGCACCTTATTATGAGGTTATTTACCTCATCTCATCTGTCATGAACATATACTGGTAAAACTACAAGCCACACAAACATATCGGCCTAATGTCTCGTAATGCTTTTGTTGTTTCAAATGTTTTTAATTGCCTTCAGAACTTGGGGAAATAATTAGTTGATCTAATCACATAAGCAAAGTACCTCCTAATGAAGCAGGCAATAAGGTGATTAAATCACACGTGCTAATGGAAGAAATTCAAGCTACAGATGCAAACTGCCAACCTCTCAGCTATGAAATTATACAGTGACATAGAATGAAATACAAATGATCAAATCAATCCTAAATTCCTCAGTGGAATTTAGGATTGAACATGATATGCAAAGGTTACCTTTTATTTTTTGAGGTTATTGAAATAGTTCCATGTCAAAATAAAGGGTTCTATATTGTTCTTCCTTCTGTTATTTCACACCATTTTGAATTTAATTTTATTTATTAGAAACGTTCTTTAGTTAATACATGGCATGCATTTCTGGATGGACGGACAGAAGGATAAAACTTCTTGACATTGACAGGAAAAGATGTGGAAATCCAAATGTTTTTTCCAGTTTCTATATTTTTTGCTAGGAATAGAAAATGTCAGATTTTTTCAGAAAAGGAACCGTGTATTATTTTGTATAGATTCAAATGAGCTTGTCCATATGCAAAATGTGAGCAATTCAAACTAACTGGTTCCTGTCTTTCTATGACTGTGTTTTCCCACAGCATTTCGTCTAATGGGGATGCTGCCTGAATGCGTTTTTAATTGCATTATGATTACTGCTGCACTTGTAAACTTGGAAAATGGCTGCATATTACAACTTTTATGAGAGCAACAGAGTCAAGGGAGGACAGTGAATCTTTTACAATTTTACAGGCATTTCAACTCATACTAGCAAGTTATATAGAGAAACTACAGCATAATGAAAGACCATTATTCAAATCAGGTCTTTGGGCTGCTCATTGTTCCCTCAAGAGGGGACAATAAGGCAGCAGATACGGCAGGAAAGAGTGGGTGGTGGTCAGCGCATCAGTCGATGCATCATTTTTACTGTGGTAAATTGGAGCAGAGCCGCAATCGAAAGATGGTGACACAAAACATACGACTGAGATCGAGTGTATTCATCTTTATGCAATAAAATTCAGCCTAAGGAAGCAGGATGCAAGTGCTTTCTGTCCATACTTGTGTTGCTGTTTTTAATGGGTCTGGTATAAATCAGCCGGAAAACATTTGATTCAAAGCCGAAAGACGCATGCCGTTAGAATGCTAAGCAGCCGTTTTAAAGAGTCTTAATGCTGGGAAGGTGTAGGTCAATAAATCCACTTTGACACTGTGTTCTGATTTCCTCTCTCTAAGGTGCTTCTGATCAGAGGGTACACACACACACACACTGATCAGAGGGAACGCATAAGAATACCCTCACAGCTCTGAGGGAAACGATCAGGAGACATGGAGAGAAAATACTTTTTAAAAAGTAGAAGGAAACAAATAAAAAAAAAGCAAAAAGACAGGGGAAACAGAGGGCAAACAGGACGAGGACAGAGGGTGAGAGTGTGTGGAGGGGGAAGATGAAAAGAAGATAGAAGTTGAAGTCAGTAGATGAAGAGATGAAAATGGCAGGAGGTCAATGGTATATAGAAATGGAAGAAATTCAGAGGTAAAGATGAGGTGACAGAGCAGAGGTGAGACAAAGATGAGCAAAAAAGAAATTGCAGATAAACATTGAGACAGAGGAGAAGAGGTCTGAGGCAATGAAATTCAGACTACATATTTAGATTATTAATAAAACTCATACTACTTATGGCGTTCTTAGCAGGAGTTGCTTGTTTCTAGTAACTATGAAATCATCAAACAAATGTGACCTGTCAGATTTTCAGGTCACCAACAGTCAAGTGGTCATGACTGTCGCTTTCAAAGAAATTCACTCTCCAAAATATGAGCCATAAATAGATTTTAAAGGTGTAGTGCACATTGTATTGAAGACAGAGACAACACTGAGAAAAGGGTCTCTGCAGGATGTTCTAATATAATCTTTTAAATTGCTAACATTGTTCATTGACAATTAAAATACAAGTGCATCTAAAAAAATTGAATGAGGGACAAAATTAAAATTTTTTGTCCCTCATTTCAGAAATTTAACCCCATATATACAGATTAATTACACATAGTAGGATATATGTCAAGCTGTTAACTCTTGTAATTTTGATGATTATGGCTTAGAGAGTATGAAAACCTACAATTCAGTGTCTCGGAAAATTTCAATATTGTAAAAAATGTAAAGTATTAGAAAGTCACAGTGTCACACCCTGCTCAGCAAATTAGCTAACTGCAAAATTTTCCTGAACTTCTAAACGGTCTCTCTCTGGGTCAAGAGGCGACGCAATCAAGGGGAAGACTGCTGGCTTGACAGATGTCCATAAGACAGACATCCACGCCCTTCACAAGGAGGGTGACCACAAATGGTCATCGCTTAAGAAGCTGGTTGTTCACAGAGTATCGTATCCAAAGTTGAGTGGAAGGAAAAAGTATATCATGGAAAAGTGAAACCTTGAGGGGGCTATAAAGTAAATCCATTCAAAAATCCCCTTGTGGGGTGGGGAGTCCACCCCACAAGGTGTGCACTAAGGTGCAAAGACAGCAGCTTCATCAGGCATAGTATGATTATTAGACAAAACTAAAAGATTTGTCAATATTCTGAGACATATAATTAACAACTGCTGAGTTTACCACCAATAATTGTACTTGTTTTTACTGTGAAAATATTCCACATTGCCCTATTAATATTAGCAGAAGAAAGTGATTTGTGCTAGTTATTTTAGATCAGATTCTTGTGCTATGTTCGGCTGCATGTTCTCCTTCACTGTAGTTCCCCCACAAGATAAGACAATGAAAAGTGTGGAGTAGTGCACGTCCGCAAATCTGATGCTTTCTGTTCTTCTAAAAAACCCTTCAAACAGCTCTGCTACAATAAAGTCAAGCATGTTCAGGTAAAAAAAAGTATAGAATGTGGTATTAAAATGCATACATTATTGCTGCTTTAAATTCATCCACTGCATATTTGTTAAGAGGTCACGAGTTCAGTAAAGTAAAACAATTATGTTCCTTAAAATATATATTAAAGTTCTATATTTTCACAAGTTTTTTTTGTCTTTGTGCAGCTAGAGTTGACATTGTCTTAACTTAATACTAATTTACTTTTGAGCCTTTTTGGCGTGGAAACCTATAGAATGATGTTGTTGAAAGGAGATAAAATTCTCAACCAATGTGGACACTGAAACTGCTGCCGGCTGATGGCTTAACTCGCCTCGTGCTCCAGGCTGTGCCGACACAACCGCTCACTTTGTGTTTGCTCGGAACAGTGTGTGACAGTTTGGCTGCATGGATGTTTCCCCGTGCCTGATGTCCCCTAATAATCTCTCTCAGTTTTCCATTCAACCGTTAACTGAAGCATCAATGTCTCGTGAAAGCATTGCATGTTTTGTTTTTTTTGTGAGTGTGTGGGCACATTCGTGTGTGTGTGTGTACTTGTTTAGCTACTGTTGTTAGGACTATTTTCTGGCATATTTATATCCTCTGAAGACACAATCTTTATGGGGACGTAAGCCCAGTCCTAATATGGCTGATCCTCTTGTTTAGGGTTAAAGGTTAGGTCTAGAGGTACGATATGAATTAAGTTTTGGTTAAGATTAGGGTTAGGAACAAACTAGTAATGGTCAGGGTTAGATAAAATGTCAGGGTTAGGCATAAATGCAGTTGCTAAAATGAACTAACGACAATGCAAAGTCCTGCTATGGGTAGAAATCTAAATCTGTCGGGGTGTGTGTGTGTGTGTGTACTGATGGAGATGAGAGGACAGAGGGTGCTCTGTTGCAGAACAGAGGGAGGATCAGAAATATGCAGTGTTCAAAGATTTTAGACGGAATCTAAATGTTATATATGACCGAAATATTGAAACCCTTCACCTACTTAATGCATGTATGTTTTCCAACCTTTCTGCTCCACCCCCTTTTTAATTTTTTTCCCCAGTAATCTGGAAAGTTCTATATTTGTTCTTTATTTAATTCTCACTTTCTTTCTTTCTTTATCTTTCATCTCCTCTCCTCTGCTCCATGTCTTTTTACTCCCCCTCGCATCCCATCCTGTCAAAGCTGTCTTTCATCGCTTAAATAATCTCCCTCTTTACTTTGTCCCCTTCTTTCTCTCTTATCTTCCATCCATCAATTCAATCTGCTCTCTTGGAGCAAATTGTTTCATTCTGTCTGTTTCTGTCAGTCTTTCACCTCCACCGTTTTCCCTCTTCCTGCCTGCACATCTGTTGCCTCTGCTAGTTCCACCACTTTCTCTCCTCGTTGCTCTCTCTTTTGCAGTCTGTCTGTTCTTCCATGAAATTAAAGCGCTCTAAGCTGCTGTTTAATCAGGACTTTGTTTGGGGAACTGCTGCGATGACAGAAACTGCCCATCCCAAGTACTGTGTCAGTGTATGCATACATGCACTTTACAATGCATGTCTGGATGAGTCTGTACATATTGTTCTCGATGATGAGTGTGGATAAAAGAGGAATGATGTATGTGTCTGGATTTTTCCAGGTATTTGCTTGCATGTGTGGTTTTTGTTTAGATGCCCATTAATCCATAAATAATCAGTATCCGAGCGGTGTCATCTGATGCAGGGGATAAAATCAGGATTGTTTACTCTCTGTGTTGAGTAAATGAACACAGATTAACAAAGCTAATTAAACTGCCGATGATTTTACATCAGACTGCTGTAGTTAAGACTCCAGGGTTTGAAATGGAGGAGTTGAAAGAAGGAAGCTGGTGGTAAAATGGCTTTACTCATGCCGGTGCATCTCAATAAACTTACATAGTTTAACTGAGAAGTTAATTTATTCTACTAATTCAGAGAATGAAACTTGAACATTTTATAGATTGATTAAAAGCAAAGTGACATATATTTATTTAGAGTAATTATGATGACTATGGCTCACAGCTAATGAAAACTCAAAAAACAGTTCCTAAGAAAATTTTTGTATTACAAGCGAACAGTAAATGCAGTATTCTTACTACAGAAGTGTTGACCTGCTGAAGAGTGTGTCTATCTGCTGTACAGCAAAAGAACGCAGTACTTGCTCAGGGATCCTTTTGGATCAATTGCTACTGCAACAGTGCGGTAAAATGCTGTATTTATATCCTTCAGCTTATCTGCATTTCTGGCTTTGACGTTTTTCATCCTTCTCCTGACAATACCAAGTTAGCAGCCACATAAATCAGAGCTCTATAAAACAAATATAATACTTGTTAGAACTTTAAATGTGTAAATCTGAGTGTGCAGGTGAGTCTCTGTGATTGGTGAACCCAGAAGATGGACAAGAAAGGATTGAAGAAATTACTTTAACAAGAGTCTGGATGAGAAGAAATGTATTAAAGCCTTGCAAGGTGAGAACAGAAATACAGAGTCAACGGAGTCTATCAAGCCTATTCTGACTGTCAGTGGATCTCACTTCCTTTTATTGGTTCTGGTCAGAGAAGAGAGATTTGATTGGATCGTAGTTGTGAACCCCTGATTGTTATGTACCAGGGATTCTGTGGAGCCCAACGCAGATGGTCTTGCCATTTGTCTATTGTTAAGGAAACGGGGTTGTTCTTTGATGCTAAAGAGGGCAGTTGCGTTCTAGGTTGGGGAAGTAACACTTGGATAGTCTCCAGGATCAAGGACCTCTCCCCGGCTGTTATATGACACTGCAGAGGTCTTGAGAGCAGCTTGACCAATCTCATAATAAGACTTGCAGTTAAACTAAAGCAGAAGAGGAGTGAGGAGCACTTCATAAAATGTTCCATTACATTCACCTAAGAGGAGATGACCTATAAAAAGATGTTGATGGGCTGCCCATCATTCATCCTATGCTCATCCAACTTAATCACACCTTTAAATCTGTATGTTACATCAAGGAGTTTGTATGGGCAGACTGTCATTTATTTGCATCTTAATCCTCCCATGTTTGTCTTGGTTTAGGTGGTAAGTTGTCATTGGGTTTGCTTCATTTGAATAGGTAAGTTCGGTTAATCATTTTGATGGTTTCCTTTTGTTTATTGTCTTAGGTAGTGAGTTCATTCTGAAGTTACATCCAGCTTTCTAACAGCACCAAAATCTAAAGTAAAATAACAACTTGTACATAAATTAGTGTAAAATTGTCCAACTACATGCTGTGAGTGCTTGAGTTTGATGTGGATGGATTATTTTCATGTTGTGGTCTGACCACCCCTATAAACAGGCCATAACACCAATAAAATAAACTTACAGTGATCAAAAAATCAGTTATATCCACAGAGCTGTGTGCAGGTTGTTAGTCTCTTTTCTTTCTACTTTCATTACAGCTTGTGAGTAATGAAAGTGGAGTTTTTGCAGCTGGAACTTGTTAAGGCCCATTAGGAAGAGCCATGAAGTAGACGCCATATTGTTTTGGTCAGCTGAGTTGTAATCAGGTTCTTATCTCCTCCATGTGTCATGTCCTTTGAGTTGTGACACTTGTCTTTTGTTGTCTCTCTTTGAAAGTAGCCTCTTTCCCTTGTCATGTCTAGTACATAGACCCCAGTGAATGGCTTCCTCGTTCTGTGTTTGTTAGGAAAGTCTCCCTGAGATTACTGTCTTGAATCTCCTCACAAATCCCTTGATGGCCCTCCTGGAACCTGCTGCCCAGAATCCTTACCATTGTGTTCTTCTCTCTCACCTCCATGTCCACCCACCAGCATGTCACCATATCTCCATGCTGTCTTGCTAGAGAAAGAAAAGGAAGACAATAAACCCCTTGGACAAGTTCCTTTTAGGACCTTGATTTTATACATATTCATCCAGCGAAACTCTTCTTATTCCTGTTGAAGCTGAAAGTAGGTTAATGTGGTGCATTATGGGATTAATAGTTCCCGTAACAGACTCCTGTAGTCAGTCCTTCATGGCTGGAGGCTGCTCATTCTTACAAATTTATCCTGCCTTGTTTTTGAACACTAATTCCCTTAATTTTTCCTTTGCTTGCTCACAATGGAAATTATAAAACCAATATTCCATTGGGACTCGTGCCTGACCTCATTTGTCAACTTGTCTATCACCACTGCAGACATGAGGGGGCTTAGATCTGATCTTTGACGTGAATCCACCTACACTTTGAACCCATTTTCACACACATCATCACTGCTTTCTTTATATCCATAAATAAACACTTTCACTGTTTTACACCTTCTCTGTAGAACTCTACTAATATTTTTGAAACAGAATTTCATCTTTACCTATCTGTTGTAAGAAAACATGGCTGGTTCACTTTTCTAAAGTAAGCAACATTATCCATTTGTTGGTTATATGTTTTCATCAGTTGTGTTTTTCTGCAATCTCTTCAAATCACTTTTGTTCTTGGTATCAGTGCATTTCTTCTCCGCTTCTTAGACGTTTTCAGACCCTTTCAGAAGTTTTTGAAAAGGCCATTTCCTTCTCTTCTTTACAGCTCCACAACCCGACATGTACATCTTGACCAACTCCTTGCTACTCTACAGCCTCTTCGTTATTGGCCTAATTCTTTCTTACAAATCCTCTGCACATCCTGATTCAATAACTTGCTTTTATCTGCTCCCTTTTCTCCAACAGTCTTCTCATTCAATTACGCTTGAAAGTGTACCTTCTTTTTTTACTCTTAGTACATTTCTAATTACGTCTTTAAGATCTAACCTCCTGCCAACACCCTAACTTTATCTCTCTGTTGCTACTTTTTACCTTCTCTCATGTCCAACCTTACGTCCAGCTCACTATAAAACTTAACCTGTGCATTTTATAGCTCTTTTTTCCACACAACAGGCCCAGCAGTACTATATTTATCTGCCTCTTCTACTACATCTCTGTATTTGCTTTCACTTTAGCTTTCCTTCACTAAGTCAGAATGTCTTTTATAATCTGCGCAAAGGACAAATTATACAGCTTCATAGAAGTTCCCCTCACAATTTCTACCAAACTTTTTCAGTTATCTAGTAGCTTTTCCTTATAGTCAAGAGGCTTCTCAACCTAAATTATAGGTTGTACCTAAATTATACTAGTTCCTTCAGTTTTCAGCACTAGTGTATGTGGCATTACACACCATCATGCAATGTTATCAACTGTATTCTCCCTAAGAAATCCTATCTTGTTTACAATGCCTCTTCTGCACATGATATAGTCTACCTGTGTGCCCTTTTCACCACTTTTTTGCATCACCCCAGTATTCTTTTTCATTTAAGTATGTACCTTTTCCTGCCACTTACATCCCTGTGGCAAAATCCAACAACATCTGTCCTTTCACATTTCTGTCCTAAGCACCATGCCTATCTAACACTTGCTCATGACTTCTATGCCTTTCAACACGTCCAATAAAGTTTACCTCAATCACTCTGCCCCCTGGGAACATCACTAACATTTTCTCCAGCTTGCTGCAGTATTTCTCTTCTTCTTCTGAGTTCCAACCTATTGGTCATACATACTGACAACATTTAGATCATTTTCATTTTCAGCTTCAAACTCATGATTTTCAGGCACTTTCTTATGATTATCTATATTGCATTCTCTCTGGGCCAGCCAAAACTTAAAAGGCTTCAAAAACCTACTCAGAGGTGAATAGTTTACTGTTCTTGTTGATTATTTCATAAATGCATTTAAATGTCTGCATCAGGTTGTCAAAAGATTTCACCACTGAGAAAGTTAGAACCGAAGGTGTAAAATCACTCATGTCCTTATAATCAGTAATGGGGATGTGTTCAGCCACTAGAACAATTATAGATTTTTTTCCCCACAGAGTAGAAACCCTTTGCAGCTCTTAAAATGTTTTTAAAATTAAAAAATGGAGAGTTGGTCTCCAAGATATTTCAGGAGATACACGGAGATGTAGTCCAAACAAAGACTCTACTTGCTACGTATCTTGTACCTGGTGCAATCCATTCTGTTTTTACATTTCTTTAAAAAAAACAGAATGTGTATATATATATATATATATATATATA
>CAEFZY010055877.1:0-23936 GCA_903066815.1 Brachyrhaphis roseni | reverse complement strand
CCCCCCACCCGAAGGCGGAGGGAGGCTACCCTCTCGTTCACCGGGGTAAACCCCAACGTACAGGCACCGAGATGGGGAGCAACAAGAATGCCCACTCCTGCCTGACTCCTCTTACCGTGGGCAACTCCAGAGTGGAAGTATGTCCAGCCCCTCTCAAGGAGACTGGTTCCAGAACCAGAGTTATGTGTCAAGGTGAGACCGACTATTTCTAGCCGGAACCTCTCAACCTCACAGACTAGCTCCAGCTCCTTCCCCACCAGAGAGGTAACATTCAACGTCCCAAGAGCCAGCTTCTGCAAAAAAGGCTCAGACCGCCAGGGCCCCCTCCCCCGGCCGGGCTCCATGGGCAAAAGCCGGCCACCAGGCGCTCGCCATCGTTCCAGAGTGGGGCCCCGGTGACCCGCGTCTGGGCCAGGGAACACAAAGTCCAAAGTTGCCATTCGTCATTGGGGTCTTTGGGCTGCACTTTATCTGGTCCCTCACCTAGGACCTATTTGCCTTGGGTGACCCTACCAGGGGCATGAAGTCCCAGACAGCATTGCTCCTAGGTTCATTGGGGCACTCAAACCCCTCCACCACAATAAGATGGCAGCCCAAGGAGAAATGGAAAGAAATAAAGATGCAAATATATTCTAGGGGGAAAAAAAGATGCGTTAACAATGCTGAACTTTTTACTAATTGACATGTAGCAAAAAACATAACCTCTCCATAATTATCTAGAAAATCACATCCTCTAACCAAATCATTTAATAAAAGCTTAATGACAAACAAGGGGATTTCTTAGAAATTATTTAGTTTCAGTTTTAAACTTTTTCATGGCTTCCTTTAAGTTAGCATTGTGATAATTGTACAGTTATACAGTTTGAATGGAGAGACAGGGATCATTTTATTTCTGCAGCTAAATTAAATCAATCAATCAATCAATCAAGTTTATTTACATTTCTGGCTGAAATGTCCATCAAGGCACATTTCAGCAACAAGTCAGTTCAAAGTGCTTTACATCATAAAAATAGAAAAAAATCAACAATTGAAACATATTTTTCTAAGTGACATTATTACACATCAAAACGTTGGTTAGAGTTTAATTTATTATGGTACAAAAACAACTTTAAATTATCTCTACAGACACAATCTTACACAACATGGCAGGTAAAAATGTCTGTTCTGATTTAGAGCCTAGCTATTTCCTCATTCTGGTTTAAGGCAGTATTGTTTTCCATGACATTCATCTTGTCACTGTAGATGATCAGTAAATATTTTCTGGCAACAAGGGAGGATTTTTTATGTGACAGGAACGCCTCTTGCTGGAAGTGTGAAACTGATAACTTGTTTTTCTAGTCAAACATGCAGTTGAAGGTTTCGGTACACTTTGTGGTGCATAAAGCAAACATTGCAATCTGAAACTGAATGAGAGTGTTTATGCTCTCGCTCATCCAGTCATTATTAAAGTTTACCTAACATAAGAGATTAGAGATGGAGTTGGTTAAAGAAAATTTGTATAGCACATTTCAGCAACAAGTCAGTTCAAAGTGCTTTAAATAATAAAGCACTTTGAACTTCAAGGATCTTTGAAGTAGGATCCTTCAAAGATCCTACTTCACATTATATAGCATAATGTCAATATATAATATTCACAAATATAATATGTTCATTTATATTTCTTTGTGGAAATCATATTATTCTGTCACAACATAGTAACAATTTTAACAAAAATGTAAAAACCATATATTTTTTAAAATAAAAGTTACATGCTGCAAAGTTAATATTTGTTTCGCCTGTTTTTCATTTAATCTCCAAACTAATGAAAACTCTTCTATAATTATAAAAGGTGATACAATAAAAGATGCAAATTAATCGATTGCTCATTGATATTACATCCCTATCTTATTTATACATAAAAGTATGACATTGACATTGTCTCAAATTATGACACAAGTGCATTTTTCTCTCTGCTTATCATTTTTCTGTACTATCAAAATATCCGAAAGTCCTACAAGAAGAAATTGTGAGGATTTAGGTTCCTGTGTTGTGTGTTGGTTTAATCAGTCCCTGTGTCTTGCCCTTGATTGATCCCAGCTGTGTCTTGTGTTCCCTGATTACCCCTTGTGTATTTAATCCCACCTGTGTCTGTGTTTCGCTGTTGGGTACTAGTCGTTTGACTCTATTCATTGCTGTCGTTTGTTATTAGTTGTGTCTCGCTGTCCGGTCTCTGAGACCCTAGCCTTATAGCTGAATATTGTTTACTGAGATGTATTTATGAAAAACCAAGCACAAAAGATTACAAACATGTTAACACAACAATCAAACAATAAAGATTATTTGTTAACTTTTCACAAAGTTTAATTTTCAATTGATTTATATGAAAAATTTAAAATATCTACAATATTGTAATAAATCCGCACTGAAGCCATCAAATAACTTTATCTAGTTCTCAATAAATAATCAATTTATGTATAGTGAGGTCTGTATCAAAATTCCAGCCGTTAGTGGAGGCCTCTCATTGTTTGAGGACAGTAGACTAGTTTAACCTGTGCTTTGGTCTGGGTGTGAGTCGCTCATCAGGTAACATTGGAAACTTTATGAAACTTTCTCCCTGAGATTGTTTCCTCATTCTTACATGACAAGTCAGAGAGTTTCTAGAAGCCTCGCCCTTAAAAAACAGTGGAGACAATGCAGCTCTGGAAAGTATCCTGACTTTGAAGGCATTCTAATTATGTTTAGCGACAAACACAGTAAATCTTTGAAATTCTTCTTTTTGTCTTGTGACCTTTATCTCATTATTGAAGTTTTTATTATTTTTCAGAACACATGTATACAACCCCTCCTAACCCTCCTCATCCCCCCACAAAACAAAACAAAGCAACCAGGTCAGCGCACATCATATCAACAAAAGTTTCACAGAAAATTGGCATATACAAATATCCTCGATGTTAGCGGAAACAACCACAGTAAAAAAAAAGTTTACAGTAAACAGTATTTTCAAAACAGCAGTTAATCAAAAAAGTTTACTTGTCCCAGTATTGCAGGAAAGGAAATAGGACCAGGATTTCTTGAAGTTTTCTACGTCATTATTTAGCTTAGCCAGCATTTGTTCATGACACTACTTCCAACATTAATCTCAACCAGTTTTTAACATTCGGAACAGTTGAAGATTTCCATAGTGTGGGGATTATTCTGGCAGCCGTGACCATCCCCACCTGCACCACGGTGTTTTGACATATTAGGCATCACTGTTTGATCCCCCAGTAAGCAGTCTTGGTGACATGGGTATCCCCACACCTATCCACTTTCCAATGTGTTGTAAAACTGCTTTCCAGAATGGGGAGATGCATTTACGTTCCCATATCGCATGTATAAAAGTTCCTGATTCCGTTTTGCATTTCCAGCATAGATTATTGGCGAGCAGGCCCATTCTATGGAGCCTGCATGGGGTGAAATAAAATGTATGTACAATCTTATAGTGCGTAAATTTCCCTCTTGATTCTTTAATATATTTCCTATTATTTGAAAGTATTTTCAACCATTCTTCATCACTAAAAATGCAGCCAAGGTCCCTCTGCCAATCCCCAGACTTTTACATACATCCTTGTGCATGCTATTAAATAATTTATAAAATGTAGATGCTTTATATTTGATTTTACTTGAGCCCATGAATTCTTGTATTGGATTATCCTTATGTATGAAATTGTCTTTAATAATAGTCTCTAATTTGTAAATATTTCCAGAAACTCTTTTTTTATATTGTATTTCAGCATGATATCTGAAAAAGACATAAAAACCCCATCTGTATATAAATCATCCACAATATGTATTCCTTTCACCAGCCATTGTTCCCAGTAAACAATTTTTCTTCCAATACAGATGGATTGAACCACAATGAAGAGTACAACTGTTTTAAATGTGACATCTTACATATTTTATGCATCTCCTTCCATACTACTGTATTTTCACGACTATAAGGCGCACATAAAAGTCTTAGATTTTCTTCAAAATGTGCGGCACGCCCTATAGTGCAGTGCGCCTTGTGTGTTGTGAGATTGGTAGTTTGGTTTCCTGCCCACTAGGGGAGCTCTAGGAAACTATACCAGTAAAAAATGAGTTCGAACAAGAAGTAGTTCATGTTGTTACTTCATGCTGTTACCTCATGCTACAGCTAATAAAAAGAAGTACAGCTTTCCAACCGACAATAGCTTCTCCTGTCTTCCCTCATATCATGACTCTGTGTGTGTTGTTGTTGTAAGGCGGACGTAGTAGAGAACACCATGAGAACGTTAAAGGGGGAAGTGTGGGCGTTGATTGTATATAAAAGAACGGGTATGTGCGTTATGCAGAACATCGTTGTTTTAACAACCCTGAAAATGGCAAAGAGACGCTTATGAAGCACAGTTTAAACTGAAGGCCATCAGCTACGCGGAGGAACATGGAAATCGAGCAGCCGCGAGAGAATTTAAGATTAATGAATCGATGGTTCGCAAGTGGAGGAAGCTGGAAAACGAGCTCCGACAGGTCAAGAAGACGCAGCTGAGTTTCCGCGGACATAAGGCGAGGTGGCCCGAGTTGGAGGAAAGACTCGAGCAGTGGATCATCGAGCAAAGAACGAGTGGGAGAAGCGTTTCGACGGTCACCATTCGACTAAAAGCAGTAACGCTAGCAGAAGAAATGAAAATTGAACATTTCCAAGGAGGTCCGTCTTGGTGCTTTCGTTTCATGAAACGGTGCCATTTTTCCATCCGGACCAGGACTACGGTAGCGCAGCAACTTCCAGCGGATTATAATGAAAAGCTGGCCATCTTCCGCTCCTACTGCAGCAAACACATCCAGCCCAGCCACATCACTAACATGGACGAGGTGCCGCTCACTTTCGGCATCACGGTGAGTCACACTGTGGAGAAGAAGTGGACCAGCACAGTAGCGATACGCACAACGGGGTACGAAAAGTCTTCTTTTACTGTTGTGCTTGGCTGCTATGCTAATAGACAGAAACTGCCGCCTATGGTGATTTTTAAGAGAAAGACTTTGCCTAAAGAGAAGTTTCCAGCAGGAGTCATCATTAAAGCAAATGAAAAGGGCTGGATGGATGAGGAAATGATGAAAGAGTGGCTGAGGGAGGTGTATGTAAGGAGATCAGGTGGTTTTTTCCACGCATCACCATCGCTGTTGATCTGTGACTCTATGCGTGCCCATCTGACAGCCGATGTGAAAAAACAAGTGAAGCAAATGAACTCTGAGCTTGCTGTCATTCCGGGAGGCCTGACAAAGGAACTCCAACCGCTGGACATCGGTGTGAACCGGCCATTCAAAGTAAGGCTGCGAGCGGCGTGGGAGCGATGGATGACCGATGGAGACCATAGTTTCACTAAGAGTGGAAGGCAGCGCCGGGCGAGTTACACCACAATTTGCGAATGGATTGTAGATGCTTGGGCTAACGTGTCTGCTGGCACTGTTGTTCGAGCTTTCTCAAAAGCCGGCATCATTTCCGAGGAGCCTCACGGCACGGAAAGTGACTCTTGACAGTGAAGAAAGTGAACCTGGCATGTTTGATGGAGATTTAGCGCAGCTGTTCAATTCAGAAACAGAGGATGAGGACTTTGATGGGTTTGATTGAGGACTACAAAAATGTTAGTACTTTGTAATCAATACTGAAATAAAGCACAACCAAACTCAGTTTTGCTCTCGCTCTATTTTTAAATACGCACATTTGTATGCTTGTGTGTGTGTTGTTGTGAGAACGTTAAAGGGGGAAGTGTAGGTTTGGATTGTTTATAAAACCCGCACCCTATAATCAGGTGAGCCTTATGTGTGTGTTAAATACGGTAGTTCAGGTCAGTCTATCCAGGTCCAGGTCTCTTTGTGCTCTGCATATGGTTTGGGTCATTCCAGGTTCTTCCAGGTCATTCCAGGTTCTTCCAGGTCATTCCAGGCCCAACGTTAACCCTGTCTCTGTCTGTCCACTGCAGCTGGGGATGGAGGACGAAGACGTCATCGAGGTTTATCAAGAACAGACTGGTGGACTTTGGGCCGATTAAATTTCCAGTTTTCTCTTTTTGCTGATTTTCTATTTTATTTTGTATGGATGTAATTTTGGTTCTGTTTCAAACCATCTGGATCCGATCGGGCTTCCAGCGCTGGCCGTTAGATTTGACTGCTGCTGCTTTCAGGTTGTGGTTTTAAACCGATAAAAATGTTTTTCTGGCCATGAAGCAGTTGAACGTTTCTGCTTCTGAAAGGTTTAAAGTCTCCAAACGTCCTAGAAATATTCAAACTTAAGAGAATTAGATGAAAACGACCAAATTCAGATTTTATAATTTTTTTCTGATTTGGATTTTAATAAAGTAAAAATCAGCTGGTCATTTTTCAGGGAGGAAAACGGATTTAATCTGACAGAAGCTGAAACAGCTACAGTTCGCTCAGTAGCCACTAGGGGGAGCTTTTCAAGCTATCAGCAGGAACTCAGCCCATCTCTGACGGAGAGGTCTCACTCTGACCGGTTTCTGCGGGTCGAGCTTTCAGTGAAATTACTGAATTAAACTCGGATCATGTTTTCATCTTTAGCGTTAGCGCGCCGAAATGCTATGGCTCCTCAGTTCCAGCTTCTGGAATCAGATTTTCTATTTAAACTGGTCGTTTTAAACTCTTGATGATGGAAATGCTTCCTCTGAGTGAGGATGAAGAGGCTGGCTGTGTAATCTGGGAGACCATCTCTCTCCACTGCCACTCGCTTCTCCCAGGTGGTGTTGGAAATGGCTCCGCCCCCTCCATCCTCATCATTCTCATCCTCATCAGGGGAACCGCGATGCAGATGGTTTGAAATTCTGGAAATGAGCTGTTTCTCTTTTTTTCAATAAAATATTTAAGAAAAAACAACTTTACAGTTATATTAAACCAATGTGTTTATTTAGAGGCAAACACAAATGGACTCCACACTTTTCAGATTTTTGTCTTAAAACTGGACCTGACCAGTTCTTCACTCTGTTGTTTGGAGAACTGACGGTCTTACAGGATTCTGCTGCCAGGCCTCTGCTGGCCGATGAGCTCAGATTATAATCCCATCAGGAAACAAACCTGTTGGGATTAGCGTCCAGGAACTTCAGCTTCCCTCCAAAATAAGAGACTTGTGAATGTTGCATGATGGGAACTTTTAAAAACGTATTTCTCTGTTCGGCTTAAATAAAAACTATGAGAGTAAATTTCACAAAACTACAATAAATTACTAGAAAATATGATTTAAATACTAAAATAAGATGCAGAAAAATCAGGATTTGGCTTTCAGCATCAACACGATCAAGCTGTTCTCCAGAACCAGGTCAGCTGGACCTAGAAGGAAAGAACCGGGACCAGGACCAGAACTGGGTCAACCGACCTAGAAGGAAAGAACCAGGATCGGGACTCTTTCTGTCAGACTTCTGGAGAAATGAAGTGACTCGGTTCCAAAGCATCATTTCTGTTTATGTCTGAATTTTTGAAGCTGAACTGAGAAATGGAGAAACACATTTCCTCACGATGAAGTTTTTCCCCTCGGGCCTCACTTTCCATGGTTTCAGAGTGTGAGTGGCGGCCTGTCCTCCGGCGCCAGGCTCTCTGTCAGGCACTTGAGCTGCTCTTCGCCCAGCTTGATTTTGTCGTTCAGCTTCCGCTGCTCGATGATGAGCGCAGACTTCATCTTGACGAAGTGGCGGTAGTCGTCCAGGTTCTGGGCATCCAGGTGAGCCTCCATGATGGCCAACACCAGCCTCTCTCTGCGGTCCAGGTTCTCTTTCAACTCCTTGGCGTCGTCATGCTGCCTCATCAGCAGCTTCCGCTTCTCGGTCAGCGTTTGCTGGAGGAGGATGGAGGCGAGTTAACAAGACATTCTGGTAAGGTTACTTGTAGCTAAGGCTAATTGCAGCTAAAGCTACTTGTAGCTAAGGCTAATTGCAGCTAAAGCTACTTGTAGCTAAGTAATTGCAGGTAAGGCTAAATGCAGCTAAAGCTACTTGTAGCTAAGGCTAATTGCAGCTAAAGCTACTTGTAGCTAAGGCTAATTGCAGGTAAGGCTAATTGCAGCTAAAGTCTGTTGCCTCAGTTTTCCACCTTCTCCTCTGCTGGTGCTCCATCCTCCAGGCTGTTGAGGGCGTTCTCCACCCGAGCGAGGCGTCCCGACAGTGACAGCAGCAGGCTCACCACCTTGTCCAGGTCACCCACAAACATGCGGAACCTGTCGATGTGGTTGGGCCGGCAGAGGCGCCGGACGGTGGCGTCCACTTGCCGGCCCAGCGTCTCGTTATCCTCCACGTCTTCCGTCAGGCTCTGCCGCGCCTCTCGCAGCACCGCCAGCTTCCTGGCCAGGCTGGACATCAGCTCTTGCTGAAAACCGATAAATACGGTAAAATAACCTTTCTTGTTTGCTCTGCGACGTGTCGGACAGGTTTTACCTTTTTACTGGCCAGATCGACGTCCAGCTCGTCCTCGGAGTCCTGCTCGTCCAGCTGCTCCTGCATGTCCTTCATCTTGATGAGCAGCTCAGCTTTTGGAGCCGACGTATTGTAGTAGGAGGAGCTGGGGACCAGAGAGGCGGAGACAGGGACGTCCTCCTCTTGTCTCCTGAGGAAGTCCCACAGGTTCTCAAAGTTTAAACTTTCCCAGAAATCAAGACATCCCTTCTCTCCTCTAAGTTCTCACTTCATAACCAAATGTTATTGAATTAAACTGAATTAAGCTCAAGATTACATGAAGACCATTTAAGAAACACATTTTATTTAGATTTAGTATGCCACAGTGATTTCTCAACAGTTTCTGAGATGTAGTTGGTATTCCAGATATTCTCCACCAGAGGGCGGACTAACGCCAAACTGATGTTGGTTTAGTGGTTCTGGGATTAATGGAGAGTGTTAAAGCAGGATTCCCCCAGTCCAGTCCTCAACCACCCTGCTACCTGTAGCTGCATCTTTGCTCCAGCAGCGTTCAGCCGGCTCTGCACTCTGCTGCTAAGGAGCGTTTTACCTGATCCAGGTGTGCTGGAGCAGAGATGTAGAGGACTGGACTTCTGTAACCATTGTCTGTAAATCAATCGCCTCGTTTTTCTGAGAAGCACGGTAACATTTTTATGAAGTTGTGTGACTCTAAATGGTTAAAGTGTGATATTTTAGGAATAGCTGGTGGTTTGGACCTGCTGGTGCTGGGCGGCCTGGAGCCGGCGGACGGCCTCCTGCGCAGCTGGACCGCCTTCAGGACCGGGTCCGGGGCAAACAGCTCCTCCATCAGGTCCATGGTGGTCCTCCTGCCGCTCTGGTCCAGGATGTCCACCAGAGACTTGTCCCTGCCCATAATGTCCCTCGCCAGCTCGTCTCTCTTGGCGTCCTCCTCCATGGTCTGGGCTCTGTTCGGTTCTGGTTCTGGTTCCTGCCGGTTGCAGGTGCTGAACGGAGATGCCGGCTCTGCAGGCGGAGAAGACGGGCTGCCGGACTCGGTGCTCTGCAGCAGCTGACCCCGCCGGTGCACGCCGCCTTCGCTGTGGACGATCTGGACCGGAACCGTTCTCACCGGGCCGCTCGCCTCCATCGCTGCTGGGTTCTGTGGTTCTGATTCTGACCTGTCGACAGCAGAAAGCAACAAACCTGAGAGGCCTGCGGTCTACCTTAATCATCTGGTACTGATTATGTTTTATTCATTAATCAGGATTTTAGTTCAATTATCACAATATCAGTTTTACAGTTCAAAGATATTTATTCTACAGATAAAAACCAAAATTCAGCTGAAACAAATTAATTATTGACAGGAATAGAAATACGTTTAAACTAGAACTGTATCCGACTGCAGTTATCCCCATTGACATACGTTTTCCTTCCTCTCAACTTTCCTTTACTATGTTAAGATCAGTCTGTGAAGAAGCTTCTCTTATGATTTTTCAGGACTAAATATAACATTTCTGTATCAGCAATAAATGATTTCACGAGTTTCACTTTTTAATTCCAATTAAATGAACTTGTTGATTAGGTTACGGAGCAGCTGTGTCTGAAAATATGACAAAGTTAAAGGCTTAATGTATTCATGAGTTAAAAGGTGAATAATAAATGAATTAAAGTTTCTTTTATTTATTCATGATTTAAATGACTGAAGCTGCTGTGGAACAGGAGGGATGTACCTGAGCTGCGGTTGGACAGGAGCCAACCGAGGCGAGGGAGACCGGGTCCGGTCCGGCTGCAGAGGGCAGATGGGCTGGGCGGCACCAGCAGAACCTGTCTGTTCCGGCTGGCCGCAGACGGGGAGTTTCCCGGAGGAGGATGTGGGTTCTGGTCCTAAATGACTGGGCGGCGGCCCGGGCCCAGAGGAGAGGCAGGAACTGGCCAGGTTGGGTTTGGTTCTGTGGTCGGCAGCTCCTGTGAAAAACCCCGCGGTTCTGGGTACTGGGCCGCGGTCCGGCGACCCTGCTGTCTCTCTAAAGGTCAAAATTATAACCTCATCAGAACCTGAAGGGAAAACAGTCGCATCCGCCTTCCAACATCAACAGAAGAAATGAAAGAAAATGTCTGCAGAGAAAAATGGAGCCTAACTAGATTTTTGTCTTCTGGTCCTGATCCAGAGACCGACTAGTAAACCAAACACTTTGCTTTATGGTTCATCTCTGTCTTCGTCACAGACCGAACCAACCCATCTTCCGTTCCATCACGCCATCATAAACAGACGATGAAGATTCCTAAACTCCTTCACGAAAAGCAGAGATCAACTCGCAGCCTGGAGGAGGCTGAAGACCATGGCCTCAAACTTACAGGTACGTCTTCAAGATATTAATATGGTGAAAAAGTTTTTGAAACTCCTTTCAGAACGTAAAACTCATTTAGATTCATCACACATATGGGAAGTATTTCAAGCCTTTTAAAGGATGAAACCCCAAACTTTAGTGTCTCAGAAGAATAGAACATTGCATCCAATCAACAAAAAGGATATTCTAAAAATCAGCCTGCACTCGGTAATTGGTTGGGGCTCCTTTAGCATGAATTACTGCATCAGTTTTAGAGAAGGTTAGAGGAGGTCAGGGAACATCTTTCTGCCGTAACCATCCGTTACTTTGTGATGACCAGAGAAAATTGGTGTACAAACCTGAAAAAATGTCTTAGACATTTTGAAAGCAATTACTTGGTTAAATGTCGTGCAGATTCTGAGGCAGTGAATCTGCATGACAGTGAACCTCA
This sequence comes from Brachyrhaphis roseni, assembly GCA_903066815.1. Taxonomy (NCBI): domain Eukaryota; kingdom Metazoa; phylum Chordata; class Actinopteri; order Cyprinodontiformes; family Poeciliidae; genus Brachyrhaphis; species Brachyrhaphis roseni. The sequence goes on along the minus strand of CAEFZY010055877.1, from coordinate 12,768 downwards.
CCTGGTGGACAAACTGCTCTCCTGCATTTGAGAATCTGTCCAATGTGAGGAAATCTGAAAGAGAAAAGTCATGTTTAGCATTTCAAAGCAGAATGGAGCAGATAAAACATCTCAGTCAATTCAAATCAACTGTTCTCATGACTTTTCATGAACACAGCAGTAGTTTGGTTTCTACATTTGGATATGTCTCTAAAGCTGTGCAGGTCTTTAACATTTGTCTCCTAACCTGATGGAGTCTGGCATGTGTCTGAAACATCACACCAAACATAATCTTGCTCACCTGTGTGTAGAAGTCTGCAGAGGGTGAGGATCTGGATCTCTCATGAATGCAAACACCTTTCTCTTCTGCAGTAGAATCTAGAATGTTCTCCGCTGAGTGGCATCGCCCTTGTGTTTTGGCATCAGGAGACTTTTTCTGCTTGTTCCATGTGGCCTGGTACTCAGCGAAGGTACCCAGTCTCTGCTGTTCCAGTAAAACCTGCTTTTCTCCAGGGCTCTGCTCGTCTGTGTGTGGTTGAGACTGATCACTTTCTCCAGAAAGAAAGGTCTCTCCTGACTTGCTTGTGTCATCTTGGCTTGGGTTAAGGTTTGAACCATGACCTGACTTCAGCACAGGCCTGGGAAACGAAGGTTTGGTCTCAAGGAACTTTCTCTGTTGCTCTGAGCCACTTTGGGGTTCTCCATCCACTCCCACTTTGTCTATCATGTCCGGCTCTGAGAAAGAATGTGTCCTATTGGCCGGATGGAATCGCCTACGTCCTCTGATTCGCCCATAGGCTGCTTTAAGAACCGGTGCCTCTGGCCCCAGGGGCTCGAGGTCTCGTCTCTGGAAGGAGGTGGCCTGAAGGACTCTCGCCTGGGCCTCTTTTAAATGGTCCTTGTAGGTATTTGAGGAAGCAGAGGCTTCAATGGACCTCCACTCTTCTGCATCATCTTCCTCAACCTCATACATCAGGGTTGCAGCGCTTCGGCTCTTCTGCAGCTGGGCTCTCTTCTGCTGGATCTCCTTACGAAGGGTGGTGGCATAGCGGTCACTGCGACGACTTGCTTTCACACTGCTGTTGGTTGTGGTTTCACAGATATCCTGGGTGGAAATCAGAGATGTTGTAGCAGCTGCTGCTTGCCTCTCTGCCAACGTCTGACTCTCTTGAGCCAGGAAGTGGAGAAGGGGAGTTTTCTGATTTGATATTCTGTGATCTTCTTGAAGCATCCATGGGTCTTGGTGTCTTGAAAGACCAACCTTATGATCAATACTCTGATGAAGGAGTCTTTTCATCTCATCACTAGCTCTCTTTGATGATTCTTCTGTGCTCTGAAGAGAAGTTTCATAGTACACACCATTCCCATTTGGGTCTTGATTTTCACAGTGAGGTATGTGGGACTGAGGTGTAGGGTGTTTGGCCTTAACGTTTGCCTTTAGGGAGCTGTGGAAACCTGACTCGCTACTGTTCATCTGTTGGGACTTCTCTGTGTCTCCTCTCCTTCCCCCAGCTTTACTCTTTCTGGCCTTTAACTTGCCAGTCTGCATTTGATGGTTACCTGAAGGGCCAAGGTGTCGGCTGTGCCCTCCGCTGTCCTGTCCTGTCATGGCTGCTGTGGAGTGCCGAGTGTGTTTGCGACTGAAGGCATTAGAGGGCAGATCTTGGAGGCTCCGATAGTAGCTCCCAACACTTTGAGTCTTAGTTGGTGGAGCCGTCCTGGTCTGAAGGTAGAAAGGGCTTTCATCACTGCATTGCATGTGGTGGGCAGTAGACTGTACATAACGCTGCAGACTGACATCACTGCTTGACAAGGAGAAGAGTTTGTTGGGGTGCAGTTGGTTCTGAAATCGGAGACGGTTCTGGTTTTCTGTCAGCTTTTCAAAAGAGTTGCTGTGACTGTCTTCAGAGAATGGAAACACCTTGGTTGCAGCAAAGCTGTCACTGCGCAGAGGCAGTGGTGGAGGGGGAGGGGACTGGGATTTTTTCTTCTCTGGTACCTGCCACACTGGGCCGACACCTGCTCTGCCTGGAGCAGAAACCCGAGATGCCGGCTGCTCCTCGCCCCGTGGCCCCTGCCAGTTACCGAGAGCTGGCTGCAGGAATCTGTGTGGTTCATTCTGCTGAGGTCCTTCACTCTGAAGACCCTTAAAGAAAATGTTTTCAGTGCTGGCACCTTTCCTGACAGACATGCTGGGATGGAGAACAGGAGGACTCGAGCTGCCAGAGAAGCAGCTGAAGGCTGAGTCTCTTTTAGCTCCTGATCCACCAAAGGGTTCTGATCCGTTCATGTATTGAGGCGGAGAAAGACAACCCGGTGGGTACGGATGGGAATGACGCTCCAGTCTCTCCATGCTGTTCACTGAGCTGAGCTGATTGCTGTGTTGAGCCTTCTCAGTCTTAGTTGACTCTTTGGAGCTTTTGGTAAAGAAAATAGCTTGAAAACTCTTGAATCATTTTAATGGAGGAAAGCAGGAAGCTGAGCCTAGATTTCTTACCTGGCTTCATGTTTTGGCTGCCAGGGCGGCGCTGTGGCGGCCTGTGACCCGGCGGGCTCAGACTCCTCTTCTGTCAGCTTGGACGAGTGCCAGGAATGGGGCCGGACGCCCGGCTCATTTTTCCTGCAGAGCAGAGCCAACACAACGCCGAGCGGTTGACATCCAAACTAGCTTGAGTTTTCCACAGGAACACAAACGGCAGCAGTCTGCAGAATTCAACAGTTCAGCTTTCTGCCACTGTATCAGTTCACTGGTTCCTCCAAGCACCACTTATTATTACCATAGTTCAGTTTAATTATAGGTCATAATTATATAAAAGAAACTTGCAACCAAATTGATCATTTACACCCAACAGAAGCAGAGCAAATGAAACTGAAATTATTTTTACTGAACGCACCCCCTGAAGAGGTTCTTCCTGGAGAGCATGCAGAGGAAGAGGAGCGCACACTTTCATTTGGTTATTTATTAAAGTCATTTTGAATAAAAATTAAACATAAAGAGAAAACAAGACATCATGTAGAATGAAAAATCACATCACAACCACAATGCAACCAATAAACATGTAATAAACATGTCATTCTCACAGTCATCACCACTAAAAGCAGTCGTTCACATGAACACCAAGCACCGACTGGACCGACTACAGGAAACATCTTCTATACCTCATGGAGCTGCGTAAGATCTTGGACAGGAAATTTCTGGCCACATGAAGTTCGTTTTCTGACGGCATCGTTCGCCGTGACGCCACATCGACCATTTCAGCCTGGAGGCAGAAACGTGGCGAACAACGGGAAGAAGCAAAATCCAGTTTGAAATCAGGAAAAAGAACTGAATTCACTCCAGTTACAGGCTTTCAGCACAAGCAAAGGAACTCCTTATCATTTAACCTACTGGTACCCGGCTCTACTGGACCCGGCTCTATTGGACCCGGCTCTATTGGACCCGGCTCTACTGGACCCGGCTCTATTGGACCCGGCTCTACTGGACCCGGCTCTATTGGACCCGGCTCTACTGGACCCGGCTCTACTGGACCCAGCTCTATTGGACCCGGCTCTACTGGACCCGGCTCTATTGGACCCGGTTCTATTGGGCCCAGCTGCTCTGCCTCAGAAATCCTGCAGGAGGGAGAAGAGGCTGTTTACTCCCAGAAACCTGAACCAGGTCGCCTTCGGTAGAGACAAGATCCCAGCAATGAAACACAGTTTACTGCTGGGACATCAGAGAGGGCCCAGAAAATACTCCAAAGTACTTTAAAATACCAGAAACTCCTTTAAAATCCTTGTTAACATAAGTCATAAATTTGAGTTTCCACTGAATTGTTTTATCTGTTCTAAAACAGGACAAATGATGGAATCCCTCTGAGCAGAGAACAGCCGACTCCAGGATGCGTCTACATCTTCACACTGAGTTCAGCTCCACAGGCTGCAGCACACTTATCAACAAGTCACATCAAAATAGAGAGCGCATGCTAATGCTAATCCACAAGGTGGCTGTCGGTGTAACCAGTCTCCTGGGTTACAGCAGCAAAACAAGAACAAAACCATTTCAACCTTCAACATTTGAAATATGCCGTCAGACATTCAGTATCAGTTTGCTGAAAAGTATCAGATAAGCAAAAGAATATGGTTAAATGTATTTAAATATGATTAAATGTATTTAAATATATTTAAATATGATTAAGTGTGCTCAGTAACAGCACAGGCTTTACATTAGCATTAGCATCATGAACCACATGATGCAGCAGGTCACTAACTAAAGTCATTTAAACAGCGACCGACGTTTGGCCAGTTTAATCAGCACAGGGTTGAGGTCAGGGTCAGGGTCAGGGTTGGGGTCACAACCTAATGATGGTTCCACATCAACATGGTTGACTTTCCAAAGTGAGAAATGCTCCTGAGAACTCTAGACCTGGATAAAAACACATCTGTGTGAAGCAGCAGGTAAAGAGATGTTCAAACTTACCAACAATCCCAGAACCATTTAAGAGATCATCACTGGTCCCACTGGTCCCACAGAAAGCAGGCAGGAGCCTTCCTCCCTCCTCTTCCTCAGCGCCTCGCTGTGTGCAGCAGATTTCCTTGGGGATTATAACGGGGATTTGAGACGAGGGAGGAGTTTGTGTCCTGGCTCTAATCTAGTGTTTGTGCAGCGACCAGGATCCTGGACAAGGTGAGAAATGTCCAGTTATGAAACCAGGATTTCTGAACTCTGAATTTTGGGACTCATCTGAGAGATGAAGGAGTGAAGCTGACATCAGCCACTCACATTCCATCCACTTTCTGTTTTCTCACAGTCTGCAGTTTTTCTACTTTAGTTGAACGTCCATCTCAGTGGTCAGCAGAGAAAACACACAGAGGAATGTGTGTGTGTTTTTTCCCAGAGGTAGCAGCCATTGTGGGCCTGCGGGGGAGCAGAGGTCACATGACTCCTTACTTATCAAGGCTGAAGTTTGTGAACATAAGTGACCTGCCAGCAGGTGGCGCTGTTTCCCTGCAGTGAGGGGATCTGGGAAGGAGATGGCAATGCCTCAGCAGCTTTCTGCTCTAAGTTTACTCTCCTCTTTGCTGCTCTTGTTTCACCTTTATATTGTTTTTCATTTTTACTCATTTAATAATTTTCTGTACTGATGTTGAAAATCAGCTGATGGGAAGTTTTTTTTTCCAGAGAAACAGGTTTGGATCCAAACGCTTCAGATTTATTTCATCACCCTGACTGTCAGCAGCCTGTGGGGCCCGTCCCCCCCGCAGCCCCCCGGCCCCAACATTATGCCCCCTCTGGCCCCATGAACACAAAGTGCCTCCATCATCACTGCCAGACTTATCGGCATTAACAGCAACAACAGGCAACCCAGCTGGACCAGAACCTGCAGCAGAACTGGACCCTGACCCGTCCAGCAGCAGCAGAACCTTCCGCGCCTCGCCTCTTCGTGTTCTGGAAAGTCCAATTATTGACATGTTGATGATGTCATGGTTTAGATCAAAGGATTTTATTAAACCAGACATAATTAGTTTGAGTTTCAAGCCAGATTTTTAACAGTGATGAAGATCAGTGTTCATCTGTAACCGAGCAACAGGCCCAAACATTTCCACCGAATGGACTCGCATCAGGAAACAGACGCATTTACACCATCTGAAGCTGAGCTCTGCTACTTTTGGACCTTTGAGTTTTAAAAAGTTCAGCAAACCTTTTTTTGGCGTTTGATTCCCCTGCTGCCCTCCTTCCTCTGATGATCTGAAGCAGCTGAAACAGGAAGTACCTACAGTCAGATCCAGTCTCAGCAAACAGGTCCAGAGAGAGGGACAGACGGACAGGAGCGCCCACTCTGAGCCGATTGGCCCGTCCCACCAGACAGCACGGGCCGTACCACTGCCGCCGTCCCGGGGGTCCGACAGAAACCCGCCTCTCTGCTCTGATCTCTGTTTGCTCTCCGACCCGCCCAGATCCACCGCTTCCACAGCAACAGGTTGCTGAGATGCCGGCAGCAACTCCTGTCCCTCTGCAGCTTTGAAGCCTGTAATTGGATTCAGGCTGTAAGACTTAGCTGCTGCAGCGGATCTGTGTGTGTAGCTCTATGTGGGCTGGCAGAGCAGCGTGGCGTGAAGAAGCTCTTAGGAAGCAGTTAGAGGTTATTCTGATCCAAAAGCCTGCGGATCACCGAGACCAAAGCCACGCTGAGACGCACTAAACAGATTTTTACAAGAGAAAAAAGAACAGGAAGTCAGAAAGCAGCTGCAGTTACACTGGAAGCACTGAACCAACCAATTAAAGATCCAATCAATTAAAGAGCCGATCGATTAAAGAAGCGGCCAATGAACAAACACAGAATCAATCAGTGGTTTTTAAAGTTCAGGTCTGGTTGTTTTTCATGATCTCCACACATTTTGCACCAAATAAATTGGTGCAAAATTTATTTGCACCAATAAATTTTGGTGCAAATTTATTTGCACCATAAATCTTTAAAGATCTTTAAAGATCTGTCCTTTAAAGGACAGATCTTTAAAGGACAGATCTGTCCTTTAAAGATCTGTCCATCTTTAAAGGACAGATGGAAAATAAAAATGTAGAAGTAGAAGAAAATCCTTCTTGTTTTCAACACATTTGACCAAAAAACGTCTGTAAATGTGGCATGTGTTCATATTTATCAAACTTCACTTCAGACTCTCATGTTCAATCTTTTTCTACCACAGATTATTAGTTGGATTTTGGTCTGAGCTTTGACTAGGCCGTTTTGAGGCGTGGTTTCCCATTGCGGTTCATCCCAGCTGCAGTGAATGGGATCATCACAGCAGCAAACACAACCTGCAGATGTTTTACTTTTTTAATTGATAAGTGATTAATAAAATTCTAAACTTTTCCAGGAAGGAAATGAGAAACGATGATGAAACTTCTGTGTTCGACTTGTTTCCCCGAAGATGTTCTGAGTTGCTTTCTGTCCTCTGAATTAAAGCTGCTGCTCTGCTCCCCTTCCCCCATCATGCAGGTGTTTGTTTCACCTTTGAGACCAAACGGGACCCCTGACCCCTGACCCTACCGCTGGTTCCGTTCCAGCTCAGCCTGCTGTTTCTTTTTTAGAGCAGAAACAAACAAAAAAAAAATCAATCATATTTCTACATCTTCTCATCAGCGGTGCATCGCCTCTCTCGTCAATCAGTTTTCAGACAACTCAGTCTTTGACCTCCGACCCTTTGACACCTCAGAGCTTGTTAAAGTAAAAGGTGAAAAAGGAAACGGACAGGAAGTAGTTTCCTACAGCCGGCTGGGAGCCGCCCAGACGAACGCCGTTGACGCTCAGCCTCTCATCGCTGCGCCACCGCCCTCCGCCTGCAGGGGGCGACGGCTGGTCTTAAAGTCAGTAACTCAGGGGTGGCCAATCCTGGTCCTCGAGGGCCGGTGTCCTGCAACTGTTAGACGTCTCCCTGGTCCAACACACTTGAATCCAACAGCTGAATCACCTCCTAAATGCAGTCAAGTTGTCCAGAGTCCTGCTAATGACCTCATTATTTGACTCAGGTGTGTGGAAGTAGAGACACATCTAAAAGTTGCAGGACACCGGCTCTCGAGGCCTGGAGTTGTCCACCCCTGCAGTAACTGAATCACGTTGGAAAAAGAAAGTACACCCTATGACCAGCAGCTGGTAGGAACTCTGTCACTAGTTTGTTTCTGCACAGACTTCCTCAGGTCTGAAGCACACACAGCATTGTAATGGGATTGGGATCTTGACTTTGACTAGCCCACTGTAGAACCACCTTCTTATTCAGCCAGTTTGCTGTAGATCTGCTGCATTGTTGTTCTGTTGGACCCATTTTGTCAGACTGTTGGACAATCAGACTCTACAGAGGAACCAGTTTGTTTAAAGGAGATTGTTGTAGAAAACTTCTGCTTTATTCAAATCCATCTTTACAAGTTTTATCTGGCTGCCATCTTTTTTTTGGAGAGTTCTCTATTCAAACCTGACTAACAGGCTTGTGTTTTCAGTCTGTATGTGAAGGTGCTGCTGTGAACGTCCAACCTGATCTTCTCTGGATCAAAACCATTTGGGATGGTTGATGACGCCCAGCTGGAGTTTTCTAAGGACGTTGCTCTTCTCTTAGCATAATGCTAATGCTCAGCGGTTAATCTGATGAACGGTCAGCAGCTTCAGTCCCTCTAAATTATTTTGAACTCATATTAGATGTTTCTATTCTTTCTCATGGCTTTACTAACAGACACACAAACTTTATTTTTCTCTTTAAATTTAAATGCATCGCCCTTTTGTTTTTTACTGCAGTAACATTTTTTTGCTATTAGCTGATTTTCAGTGACAAAAAAAGCAAAATGATTTTTCGACTCAACTGTTTTTGTTGCTGATGCAACCCGACGATCTGATTAATACTTAAAGTGACGGTAATGTGAGAATGGCTCTGCTAACCGCTCAGGGAGAAGAACGGCATCAGAACCATGGCTCAGCTCATTCATTCATTCATTCATTCCAGGTCAATCTATGCATGTAGATTCATGCAAAGTTAAAAAATATTAAAACAGAAAAATACAAATAGAAAACTGCACAGAAGAGCAGATTTACAATAATAAAACATGAAATTGTTGTTAAATATTAGCACAGTGTAAGAAAAGTGCAGCTGAGTAGGATCATATGAAAAATGTACAAATGTTTTTGGAATGAAAACACAAACAGCAGGATGTGAACACATGAAGGATCTGCAGCTGTGCTGCTTTGTGCAGCTGAGATGCAGCAAGTTGTCAAATATAGACAAGGAGTGGATCATCAGGGTGTATTATTATTATTCTAATTATTATTTACCTCAATGGGCTTTCAAACAACTTGTTTTCATGTATTTTTCCCTTTTTGAGAGAACGATGACCTGGAAGATAAATTTTATTCAGGATCAGATTGACTGAAGTGAAACTGTGTGACCAAAAAGTTTCATTTTAAAAGTTGTTCAGCTTAACAATGTGCAGGACTTTCCTGTTTTTATTCTCCAAACATTGAGCTGAAATTCTACATTTATGAAATAATCAACTTTATGGATTATTCTCATAAACAGGTTCCTTGTATCTTGGTGATGACCAGTGGCTCTCTGTGCTCCGACCCCTCAGGGTCAAACCCTCTGCCCTGCAGCAGCACCTTCATCCTGCTCCTCATCCTCAGGTGGCCTCTGCGGCGGACGGCGGCCATGATGCCTGGTTCCATCCAGCCGAGTGCATTAACTCCGGTTCAAGCTGAAACGTTTACTTAAACAAACCCGATTAAATCTTATTCTTTAATACATTTTCAGTTCTGCTCCATTTGATTTTGGTTTAACTCACCAAACAAACTTTAGGTTTGATCATAAATAAATGTGAAAAGGTTCCAGTTTTCAAATTTGCCATCCATCAAATGTCATTACTGAAATACTGAGAATAAAAGCTAAAAGTAACATATTTATTCCTTGATCTTCACAGTGGTAATATTTATTATACTTTACAAATTCAAGAGTAGAAAAGTCAAATAAATAATTTTATGAATAAGAAGAATAAACTACTTACGTTTGAGCCAGATTAGTTTTAATGCAAACAAGTAGTGAAAATGAAACATATTAAAGAAACACTTGAAAAGTGTAAATATGGCATTTTTAAATTGATCTAAGTTTATAATAAAGCTAAGATTAAGAAAAAACTGCATTTTAATTAAAGTTATTTAACATCTAAAAAATTTTTATGTTCACAGTAACATGTTGCTCCTTATAATGAACCTGTAATAAAACATTAAATAACTTCACTGCCTCACGTCCGCAGATGATGTCATCAGCTCTTCGGTCAGTGATGTCATCGGCTCTTTGGTCAGTGACGTCATTGGCTATTTGGTCAGTGACGTCATCGGCTCCTCGGCCAGTGAAAAGTATCTCTGGTCCTAATCGGGTCCAGGCCCGTTTCATTCCCGTCCACAACCTCTGAGACAACCTCAGGCTCTCCTAAAACAACAACAGCTCTGTGATGTCACCTCCTCTAATCATCATCATCATCCTTATCATCATCATCCTCTTCCTCTCCGTCAGATCCCGTCATGGACTCAATGCGCCCCCTGGTGGCCACAGGCCTAAATCAGCAGCCATTTTAACTTCTACATTGCTGATCAGCCTGAATTAAACTTTTAACGTTTGTCATCCAGTTTCTCATCATAAATTAATGAACCAAGACCCTTTGATTTTCATCTGTCTGCCTATGGGAGACAGACAGCTGCCCGTCCATGTCCTTAACCATGCAGATAAGGACATCAACACCTTATCTGCATGGTTTGACAGCAGCTTCCTGGATCTCAATGTCTCCAAAACCAAGGAGATGTGGCTGGGAGGCAGCAAGAAGGGAGGCAATAAAGACTCTGGAGACACCTTCAGGCCAATCAGCATGAAGGGTCAGGAGGTGGAGCAGGTGACTCAGTTTAAATACCTCGGGACAGTTATAGACAGTCAGCTACAGTTTCAAGACCATGTGGACTACATATTCAAAAAAGGTAGACAGCGCCTGGCTCTCCTGAGGAAACTCAGGGGCCTCAACACCAGTCAGCGCACTATGTCCATGGTCTACAAGTCCCTGACCGAGAGTGTGCTGACATTCAACATCATGTCATTGTATGGATACCTCTCTGTCAAACAAAAGAACAAACTGGCACAGATTGTCAACCAGGCTGGAAAGATCATTGGACTCAAACAGCTGCAACTTTCACATCTGTACATGCAGGCCCTAACAAGGAAGGCACATCAAGTCTATCTGGACCCTCCTCACCCTCTTCACTGTGCTTTCCAGTTGCTGCCATCTGGACGTAGACTTAAAGTCCCAATGGCAACGAAGAATGGCTACAAGCGGTTATTTGTCCCATCAGCTGTTGCTATTCTAAACAAAGAACTGGTTATAGTAACTGAGAGTAGATAAGCTCTATGTGCTCCCCAATAGTCTTTTAGTAGTATTTTATTCATTTTAAACTTTACACAGTAACACAGTGCATCGTAACTCAGTGTAGAAAGCTCTGTGTGCTCTTCCTAGCAGTAGTATGGTCAATTTTTAATGGTTTTTAATATTTAACTGAGTGATATGGATAGAGTAATAGGACTTGATTTATTCCACAGATTTTGTTTTACCATCTATATATATATATATATATATATATACATACATTTATTTATTCCTTATTGTGCTGACTGTGATGTGTGTTTTTGTCTTGTGTGTCTTTGTGCCACTACCAAAGCAAAATTTCCATTTTATGTAAGTTTAATGGACAATAAAGAAGTCTAAACTTGGAGCAATCTAATATTCAACAACTAATTGTGCAATGGTGCCATAAAGTGGCTCAAAGAAAAAACTTTAAAGTTTTTCTTTAAACTTTTATAATGTTTGATTATTTTGTCCTCTGAATGTTGCAAAGAGTCAGTCTTCTTCATATATAATAATAAATCCACATAATGTGGATATAATTTGTAGCTCTTATATTAAAAGTGAACATGGGATTCTCTTTTCTTCTTTCTTTCAACCACTTTCACCTCACCACCAAGGCTATTCTAGTTAACAAGAGCAAAGAAAATAAACCTGAAATTCAGGAAACATTTTCATTAATGGAACTAAATAAAAACTGTAATCAATGGAGGTAAAATACAAGTAACTAGTTTATAAAACTAAGTAGATCGTAGTGAACTTGGACATATTAGGCCCTTTGTTGGTTTTTGTTTCGCCTCCCGAACTTTTTTCAGCCATTTCAAACGTTTAATCGCGTGTTAATCACAACAGTCATTAAACGCACCACCCGCACGCCCTGGACTTGTGAGTCTGATGAGAGCAGCCTGTATCATGTTCAGCATTTAGCCAGAGCCGAAAGTTAGATAAATGATTAGTTGTATGAATGACCAGTGAATCCACGACAGCTTTAAGTGAGATAATAAGATGTTTTATTTGATTTTTTTTTTTTTTTGATAATTTATTTCAGACGGACATTTCACCAACAAAACAAAACATAATAAAAACTTCCAAGTGTTTCCAAGTGTAAATACAATACCATCCATACTATCAAATTTACATACTTAAATACATGTAAATACACCACTTATTTGGTGACTGTCAGTCTGAAAAGGAGTATGATGAAGTTTAACTTATATAATCATACCCCTTCTTCATTACTTAATTCATAACATAAATAGTCTTCCTCTTTTCAGTAATTTAAAAAAAAAACAAACTAATAAATCTAAAATAATATTTTCTGAACCAGATACAAGTATTACATACACCCATATACACTGCTCAAAAAAATAAAGGGAACACTTAAACAACACAGTATAACTCCAAGTAAATCAAACTTCTGTGAAATCAAACTGTCCACTTAGGAAGCAACACTGATTGACAATCAATTTCACCTGCTGTTGTGCAAATGGAATAGACAACAGGTGGAAATTATTGGCAATTATCAAGACACACTCAATAAAGGAGTGGTTCTGCAGGTGGGGACCACAGACCACTTCTCAGTACCTATGCTGCCTGGCTGATGTTTTGGTCAGTTTTGAATGTTGGTGGTGCTTTCACAGTCGTGGTAGCATGAGACTCTACAACCCACACAAGTGGCTCAGGTAGTGCAGCTCATCCAGGATGGCCCATCAATGCGAGCTGTGGCAAGAAGGTTTGCTGTGTCTGTCAGCGTAGTGTCCAGAGGCTGGAGGCGCTACCAGGAGACAGGCCAGTACACCAGGAGACGTGGAGGAGGCCGTAGGAGGGCAACAACCCAGCAGCAGGACCGCTACCTCCGCCTTTGTGCAAGAAGGAACAGGAGGAGCACT
>CAEFZY010055875.1:0-11766 GCA_903066815.1 Brachyrhaphis roseni | reverse complement strand
CTACAGAACTGAGTTGCTGCTAATGAAGGAAGTCAACTTTTTGTCTGGGGTATGTTTTACCAGGGATGCATCTAAAAGTTGCAGTCTGGAGGGCTGCACTTGGGCATTCCTGATTTATATCGTCAATGTGGCCTGATGAGGGGGGCCAATATGCTGAAGTGGCCCTCGGTGAAATTGAGTTTGACACCCCTGATGTAGATGAAAAAAGCATGAAAAATCCATTTATTTGCACTTTTTCCACTGATAAATTCCTGAGACTAGTTTGGAGGTTCACTCAAACATATGGCCTAGTCAAAGTCCATCCAAATGAGACTTTTCAATGTGAAGTGATCTATCACATAAAATCTCTAGTAACGTTACAAATAAGGACATTTTAATACTTCTGTGGGTCGATCTGTTACTCATAACCTCCCAGAACCAACCGGTCCAGCCGGTTCTGACCCAGAGTCTCAGGTAAAGCGGTTCCTACCCGGGACACCTCGGCCAGGTGTGTGTTCATGTCCTGGTCGCTGACTGGAACCATCTGCCTGATGCCTCTGTAGTAACTGAGGGAAACAAACGAACATGTTCATGCAGGAATCAACCGGGTCAGAACAACAGCCGGTGGTGTGAACTCACTCGTCAACCATCTTCTTATATGTGGAAATCTCTTTTGCGTAGAGCAGCTTGTTGCTAGGAGACTCCTGCAGACAGGAAACAGACACGCTGATCTCTGGCAGTGACTGGTGAAACTCCTCAGCTGGTTTCTGGCGTCCCTCAGGGCTGGTCAATCGCTTTCCTTCCTTTTCTCTCTTTCTTTTACAGAAATTTTTTCATAATGTGGCTTTTATTTCAATCATCCCTTCTGTGAGTTGAATGACGGAGTATTAGGGAAGGATATGGGAATTTTAGTTTAACTATGAGAATATAATAGTTAAACTAAAAACCGTCATAAAATTATAAATCATTTGAAAATAGATTCAGTCGTTATTTTCCTACCTTTAATACTCCAAAGAAAAAATTTGATTAATCACTTAAGTCAATTTATCACCCAGGTCTATATCTGCTGTTCATTTCATTTTCAGTTAATTTTTTATTAGTTAATCGTTATAAGAATAAAATAAACATCTCAACTCAAAGAATGAAGACAGAAAACAAATAAACTTTCTAGTTTTGTTCCCATAAATCCATCACAGTTTGTTCACATTTTAAATGAGTCCAGTTTGACCCAGAAGAAGCGTAAAGTCGAACTGACTCTGCTGAGCTTGTGCTCCGTCTTGGTGCAGGCGTCCATGAAGGTCTGACCGATGACGTGCAGCGACGCGTCCACCACCTCCGTCACGTGAACGTCCAGGATGAACTGCGGGTTCCTCAGGATGTTCACCCAGAACCGCATCGGCAGGCTGGAAGAACCGAACCGGCAGGAACATGGTTTATAACCAGGAGGTTAAATAATGAGAACATTTATGATTAGCATCAGCTCAGACGTCTCTTTGGCGGCCATGTTGGCGTTGGAATCTGGTCTCTATTAATTTATTTAAAGTATTTCTTTTGATAAATATTCTGCGGGTCTGAGTCAACGTACCTGTTGGTCTTCCAGATGTGCAGCGTCTCCTCGTCCACGTTGTCGTGTCTCTCCGCCTGTTCGTCCAGGAAGTCAAAGAAGTATTTGACGGCCGGAGGGACGGCAGAGCTGGTGCAAAGGACGCTGCGGAAGAAATTATCCACAAACTGCTGCAAGGTGCCCTGCAAAACAAGAAGAAGAAGAACTAGAAACAGTTTCTGTTCTTTACAAAACAGCCGAGAACCAGATGGAGGAAGGAGTGACATGTCTGAGGCCATGGAGAGTTTTAAAGATTAGAAACATCTGCATTGATCCTTTACTCCTCAAAGCAGAAACTCATGGCTGCGTTTCGATGCTGGATTCATTTTTGTAGAGTGAAATATGTACAAACAGCAACATTTTGTTTGAAAAATTGTCAGCTACTAGAGTGCGCACTCTGTCACTGAAATACATTATAAATCTGAAAAGGGTCAAAACTCAAATCATGATTTTAGAAAAACTAAGAGATGAAAAAGTTGAATCATCTGAAGATAGCTTGATGCTTTGTGCTTGTTTAGAAGTTGAAAGGAGTTTCTAAGTTGAAGCAGGGAGACGTTGTAAGCTGTCAAAGAGTGTAAAGTTTTTGCTGAATTTTGTGGAATTCAAAATATTTTGATGCTTTTCAATGGGGCTGAAATTTGCATAAAAGTTTAAATGTTTCAAAATTTATAAAAACTGAAATTACCAAAATATATAGCAGGAATATCCAGAAGAAGCTCAACATTTTGATATATGATGTGCATATATAAAGAAATAGCAAAGCACAGCAAAGTGTTGATATGATGAAATAATAATATGAGGTTTAGCTTAGCTTAATGCTAACGACGTGTCTGTGAAGCGAGTTTAAACCGGATGTCCACCTTGACGGAGAGCAGCCGGGTCAGGTAGATCTCTGTGATGGCTTTGGTCATGGCCTTGTCCTTCATGCTGCCTCGCTTCGACTTCACCTCGTCGATCTCGTCCGTCGGCCTCACCAGGTGGAAGGTGTTGTCGTCCTCCAGCAGCGCGTTTTCTGCAGCCGACATCATAAAATCACCTTCACCACTTAGAGACGACCTAGCAACAGGCTATCACTACAAAATGGCTACTAAACAATAGCAGACCAACGATTGGCTGGGAAAACCAACTGAACAAACGTTCCGGAACTCGGCTGGGGTTGCTAGGTAACGGGACTGTGCTCGGATGGGGTTGCTAGGTAACGGCGCAGCAGGCCTAGAATGTAACAATTGGGAGGTTTTTGAGACGCCTCGTCAAAAAACACAAATTTATTGCCAAAAGTCGTCTGAATATTGTTTTGTTAAGTTTTAATTAGCAGTTGAGAGCCAAATGGAAGTTTCCCCTTTTTAATATATGTTTAATATCTTAGGATTTATGTGTTTTAATGTAGAAATTAAAGTTAGCTCTGCTGCCTTATGATTTATGACTGAAATCCTAACCCTGAAGGTATTTTCTGCATCACATTAACCTCCTCTGGTTTATTATATTACATTTATGTGCTTCTCTCTTCTGGGATGGTGAGATTATTCTGAAACTAATTAGAAAATGTAGCTATTCCAGTTAGTAAATTAAAAAAATAAAACAAAAACTCCTTGGAGAAAATTATAAGGTTAATTATTAGTGTTATTGTGGTCAATTTTAATAAAAATGCTGAGGAAAAACCTTTAATGTTTTGCTTTTGCAGACATGAAAAAGTCAATTTAAAGTTAAACTAATTATTTGGGTCTTTAACCATTTTTGTTGGCAAATGTTTGATTAGTGGATAAACAAACAAAACAGACGGCTTTACCATTTTTGAGCCTAATTTTAACATCTCTGATCACTTTTTCCACCCATTATCCAGAACAACTTAAGGGCGCAGTAAACGAGTGTAAATACTAGAAGATGCTGCAGTTAAACATCTCAGACGTGGAATAAAAAATGAGGAGACATACTCTCATCATGGCTGTCCTGGTGCTGGTGGAACGACTGCGTGTGCAAAACTCTGGACAGAACCAACGTGGCGTTGTCCCGAACCTGCAAAAATAAAAAATAAAAATCTGTTCAAACAGTGACAAAAGTGTTTAACTAAGCTACACAGTTATTAGAGGCAAAATCCGCCTCTGAATTAATTATCCTCCTTAAATGTCAGGAGAGTCTGGACAGCAGAAGTGATTTAGTTTCTGTTGGTTTTGCAGCGGCGTGCAGACGAGTCTCGAGTGGCTCGACATTTTCCTGCTCTTCAGCTTTCGGTTGTTTTGGTGAAAAAGTAAAGGTCTCTGCTGAAACAAAGCTGATTAAAAGCATCAGGAAGGAGTGGCAGCATCATGAATCTCCTCTGGTTCAATAAGCCAGAAGATGAGCTGGAGACAGACACAAACCGACACATCAGAGGAAAACCTGGAAACCTAAACTCAGGGCGTGAAGCTGACCTTTGACCCATCAGGTCAGGCGCTAATGTAGAAACAATTTTACTTCAATCTGTTAAAAGGTGCAGCTGGTAAACTCAGATTAACCCAAGCTAAGAAAGATTTAGCAACCTATTAGCAACGGCACGTTCTACGGAGTGCAGCTACAGTCAAAAATTAACAGTAACAGTTTTGGTTATTTAGCCAGAAATAAGAGGAAAAAATGGGTTTCATTCATATTTATTCATTTACAAAGTAATAGTTTACAGATATTTAGTTTAAAACTTTAGCTTTGAGCTAAACATTTACATCTTAGCTAAATAGTTAGCTTAATAGCTACATATTTATCTCACCAACTACATGTTAGCTTCCACCTAAATACTTAGCTTCAAAATAAGCTAAATATTTAGCTTACATTTAAATATTTAGCTTTGTAACTAAATATTTATCTAGCTAACTACATTTTAGTTTCAAGCTAAGCATTTATCTCTGTAATTAAATGTTTAACTATTTAGCTCTGAGCTAATAATTTAGCTTCAAGCTAAATATTTAGAGCTAATTATTTAGACATAAAAACAATGTGTAGCTTGCTAGTTCTAACCCTTGCTAACTACACATTTAGCTTCAAAGTAGCTGTTTAGCCCACAGCTCAATATTTATCCTGTCATAAGAATCGTGAGACTTTCAAACAGCAACAGTCTTCAGTCAGAGGCTTCTCCATATTCGCTGCAACACTGACTGCTCCTGGATTTTCTTTCTGCCCTCAGCATCACCGTCCAAAAAGACTCGAAAATAATTGGATGATATGATTTTAATTTCCCTTTCAGATAAATAAAGTTTAGACAAATATTCTGAAGGATTAAAAATGATGCAGGAAAACCAACTTTCTAAATCTTCCATCTGCATCTGGTGAAAAATCGAATCAGAAAACAGAGAGAAGCTGATGTTTGTGGACAAACTGCACTCAGTTTTATGGGGATGTTAGAAAAACAGCTGCTGTGCTTTTGTTCTGCAGAATCCTTCATAGTTTTCTCATTAAAGGATTTCCCTCTTATCACAGCCTTCAGACTCTGAGTCCTGCTGAGGCTCATTTGCAGTATTGGAGAGTTAAAGCCTCCGATCGGGTGAGAAGATTCTGATTTGGTCCAATTCAACCGGGATGCGGCTGAACTCACGTTGTAATGGGCCAGCGTGTTGAGCCGCTTCCAGCGCCCCTCTGTCTGCGACGTCAGGTCCATATCGGACAGGATCTGACCCGTAGAGCCGGGGCGCCACTCTGTGGACAAACAAGGAATTACAAGGAGAAGAAAGGATTTCGGAGATAAAATACGTTTTACTGGCTCTAATTTATGTTTCTACTGGAGGAAACGAAGAAGACAACAGGAAGTAGGAGGAGGATTTTTAATCATTTATCATGTCAACAAACTGAAACATGTGATTTTAATTGTGTTTCTTATTTAATGGAAACATCGTAATTGTGAAATTGTTGTAGTTCCTTTCGAATGAATCGATTCCCAAAACCTGAGCAAAGAGATTTCACAACTCTGAACGAACAGGTTCCCAAACTAAGAACAAACAGGTTGCTGAAATTAAAAAAATAAAGTTATGAGAATAAAGTCATAATTTTATGACTTTCTTCTTAAAATACTTTAGTTTTTATTTTTGTTAGCATGGCCCTACTACTCATCCGAGAACAAATTTATTTCCATGATATCATTTTGGTAACGCAGATTTGGTCTCATGTTTACGGGACGTTTAAAAGCAGCTCAGATGTTTTTGATTTTAGATGAATTAAAGGAATAGTTTTCTGCCGTAGATGAACTGTGCGTCTCACCCAACGCGACGCCTTCTGCTTTTGGTCTCTGTGAATACGGCAGGTTCCTGTACACCTGATCAATGATCTTCTCCTTCACCTGCAGGAAACAGAAAACAAAATCACAAACTCACCTGAAAGCACAAACACAGAAACAAAAACCATCAGAGAGTCGGTGGATTCCTCTGCCTTCATGTGGAAACAGAAACTCACCTGGGTGATGGTGTCGCAGTTCAGCACCTTGACAGGCGTCACGTCTGGTCCCTCGCCGTGAACCAGCACCTGCAGAGTCTGACACACACACACACACACACACACACACCTGTCACCTTCATCCCAAACAACACACACAGCGCAGGTTTCCGTCTGCGCTGCGTCTCCTGGCTTTTCTTTCTTCCTGATGTCAGGAGGAAGTTCATTCGGTTAAAAATATTTACTTCCACGGTTCATTTCAGCGTCATTAAACCAGATGTAACTTAACAGGAAACCGCAGGAGTTCAGGGGTCAGATGGCTTTAAAAATCAGCAGCCGATATGGCAAAACACACACACACACGCGCACCCCCACCCCCACACACTCACAGTGTTGGATCAGTTAGCACTGTTAGTTCTGTCCTGCTGCAGGACGTCACCAGTGAAACGATTCCTCTGGTGTTTTTTTTATGCGCTGAGTCAGCGTTTACGCTTTGACATAAAAAAAGAATGAACAGATTCCCAAATGAACAGATTCCAAAACTCTGAACAAATAGCTTCACAGACGAACAAATTCACTGACCTCAAACGAACAGATTCCCAGAACCTGAACAAATATTTTTTATTTTCATTTCTCCGACCTCCAACGATCTCTAACTTCCAAATATTTGATCTTTAGGTCAGAAAAAGGTGAATTTTTTCGTTTAAACGCTAAAACCGTCCAGTAATCAGAAAGTCCAGTTGAGGGACGACTGACCAGTGCGGCGTACTCGACGTCGTCTCCCAGCAGCCCCGTGTCGTTCAGCGTGTATTTGGCTTTCTTCAGCCTGGCGTCCACCGGACCTTTCTCCACCTGGTGCTTTAAGGCTTTGTACAGTTTGTATAACGGCTCCCCGGCCGTATCCTGAGACACAAACACACAGAGATCACAACCACTGCTTTCAGAAATATGTTACAGAGATGGTAATAAAACATAACCTTAGTCTAAAACACTTTATTTCATAGGAGAATATTGAATAACAGAGTAAAGAAAAGCCTGTTACCCTGAGGAACTGATACAGGCAGATGGACATCCAGTTGCAGAGCATCCTCTCCACCACCGTCTCTGACCTGCAGCAGCAACGGAAACATGAGATCCACAGAAACACCAGGAGGAATCATCTTCATCACTTCAGAGCTGCAAGGAGGCTTTCGCTTTTCACAAAGCTGTCAGCTTCCCAGCAGGAAGTCAGACAGGCTGATTACTTCCACGCTTCAGAGCAACGCCGCCGCGAAGCCGGCAGACTTCCTCTGCAGTCGCAATCATCAATTCAAATAAAACGGCTCAGAGTTTCTACAGAGAACAACAAACTAAATGTGCAAATATAAACAGAGCTGGGGACCAACTAGTTACAGTTACTTCAGTAACTTTTTTGAAACAAAAAGTGCTTTTAGAGTCAGTCGAGCAGGAACTGACAGCCAGAAAAGAAACATGGCCGCCGTCTCTCACCAGTTCTGGCTTTGGAGTCGATTGTTATCAAACGCTTTGGTCCAGAGTTTGATAGTAACTGGTTACATTTACTCAATTCAACTTATAGGAGTAATTTAACTACACTGTATTTTCTACTTTTACTTGAGTAAGATTTCTGGATATTTTACTCCCTGAATGAAAACAAACATGTTTTAATCAAAAATTCACCAGACAGACACACAACTGCAGTTTTTGTAAAACTTTTATAAGTTTTTTATTTAAAGAAACTGATTTGTAAACATTTTATTTTGCCCGATTTTGTTATTTTTTTGTTAAAATTTCCATTTAGCTTTATATTTTGGTCCATCTGATGATGTAATTTTTAATTATTAAATGATTGATTAGTTACTCAGTAGTAAAGTAAACTTCTTACCAAATACTTTAGCACAACGTTTTCTACTCTACACCTCTGAGTTTAAATAAGTCAAATTAATAAAATTCCTCAATATGTTCTCACCTCCTGAGCATCAGTTTGGGGTTTTTATTCTGAACGTGTTCATCCATCAGCTCCAGCAGCAGCGTCCTCATAATGTCTGTATAATACTCCAGTTTCCCGTGCAGCGCCACCGTCAGGAGGGAGGCAAAATTTCCCCGAGACCGGGCGTTAAAGTCAGAACGGCTCTCTAATGTACGAATAAACTGGAGAGGAAAAGAAATCCATTAATATCAGCTTCATCAGCATAGATAACGATAAATAAAAGGATTAGCGTCTAAATTAGCATCTCAGGAATGCAACCAAAAGTTTTAAACTCACGTTGATGAGAAAAGGTTTGCTGTTCAGCAGGTTGGAGAACTGGTTGAGTGCCTGAGTCACAGTAGCCCTGCGGGATTCTGGGATTTGTATTTTTCCAGTGATCATGGGGTCATTATCGCCTTCTTTGGACGGCAGGAAGAAGTTTCGGTCCGTGTACGTTTTGTAGTCCAGGAAAGGGATCCGACCTTCGCTGAGGTCACTGGTGTGGTCCTCCATTTCAATCATCAGATCTGCAACAAAATAGAAATAAAACATTAAGAAAAACAGCTAACAGGAACTCATTCACTACAGAAGCTAGTAGCTTTTTAGATAACCTGTAATTAGAAAACAAATATCCACCATCTTTGGATGCAATTGTTTTTTTTATCTATTACTTTGTTTTACTTTGTCACAAGTGAGACAAAAATAAGACTTAGTTCATACCAATAAACCAATGAATAAAACTAAGCTAGGCTAAAGCTTTCACTCAGTAAACGGGTAAAAAAATCCAGCTGCAGGTTAAACATGATTAAGAGATCTGAATCAATCTGTGTTTTATAGTAATAATTACTAGCTGATTAGCGGCTAATTTTGTGACAAGCTGGAATTTCACAATATAATTTTGTTAAACTGAATTAATCTTTTTGTGTTCCGAGTATTGATAAATATTTATGAGTATCGATGACTGCTGTAATAATCCCTGGCTCTTAGATCTGCAGTTACCGTCCTGATGAACGACAGAAGAGTCAGATTAATCTGAAACCGATTGCAGAACTTGCCAAGAAGATCTGAGGGGAAGTTTTTAATGAGTTGAGCCAAAAAGCTGCTGGTTTCACAGAGTTGAGTTGGCAGAGGTTCATAAGACAGAGACAAGCTGTCAGAGAGACGAATGTCTGAATTCAATGTGATGTAATGTTAATAAAGAAGGTTTTTACTGAATCTGCTGCAGAAAACCTGCATAAGATGTCAAATTAACCTGTTAAACATAAAACAGGTTTAATTCTCTGTGTTTCTGGACGGATACCTGTGAACTCTTTCTTGCAGCGATCTCGAACACTTTCCTCCAGATTCTCCAGCTGATGTTTCACCTTCTCGTATTCCCGCTCTGCCTGCTGACTCTTCCTCCTGACGGGAATCAAACACAACCGGTTTTTTTTGTTTTACTTCTTATTCTCGCCACATTTTTGCATTTTTAAAAACGCGATCAAACCTGTAGCAGTAGATGGAAATGGCGATGAAAACCAGCATGGGGACGATAACGGCTGGGATGATTATAGCGAGAGGAATGAATTCTTTCCTGGTGAACTGAACTTTTCCTGCGGTCCACCTCCCGTTACCGAACTGCACCTGAAATAAAAACAGCATCTTAGATTTGTCTGCCTTCAGATTAGAAAACGTTTCACTGCTTTAGTTTAGAGATTAGTTTCCTTCTGTCTAAAAACGGCAACAATCATAATTCCACTTTACTGGAAGTGTAATTATAATCTTAAACTCAAATTATAATTACATTGATTGAATTATAAATTTAAAACATCACTGAGTTTAGTGTAATGTTTCTAGAGAAACAGGAATTTAAATAGAAAATCTGCAAAAACAACAAGGAGAAACATGGAAGGAAAAATGGAAAAAGGAAGAAAAGAAACAGAAAGAAAGAAGCAGAAAAATAAAGGAAAGAAAGAAAATGGGAAAAAAAAATACAAAGACAGAAATAAAGAAACAAAATCAACAAAACCAAAGAAAATGCTAAGAAATGAAAGAGAAAAGGAAGAAGCAAAGAAAGAATAAGAATTGTAGGAAATAAATTTAGAAGTGAAGCAACGGAAAAGAAAAGATCAAAGTAGAAGAAAGAAAAAAGGATAAAAAATGTAAACAAAATAAAAAAGTAAAGCAGGAAGGAAAGACGGACGGATGCAACATTTATAAAGCCCAAATGTTTGGAAATACTAAAATCTTTGATATTTTGTTTTTAACTGTCCAACTTTTCCATGTGGCGCAGTCAGATTATTTTCAGCTGAACGTCGACCCGTGTCGGGATCGTTTGGGTCGAGCTGCAGCAGAACCGAAACAGAACCCAGTCGGTTTGTTTACCACCAGATCCAGCATGTCGTCGGCCATTTCTGCGCTCTGGGACTTGGATTTGGGTGTGGGAGGAGAAGAAGGAGCCTCCAGGATCAACTTATCGTCCTGCAGAGACGGAGGAGAGGAAACGGAAAAACCTCCTGAATGGAAAGCAACGAATCTCAGGTAACAAAAGAAAGAACGAACAGAATGACAAAAGAACAAACTACAAATGGATAAATGAACGGCAACAACAAAGAAACCAGAGAAAAATAAAGAACTATTTGGGTCCAGCTGCTGGTCAGAGAAAATCTCTGGTTTGGTGATGAAATGAATTAATCCGGTTTGATCAAAACTCCTGAATCTGTTCTCCTTCCAGATCCGTGTTGTGATTCTTGATCCAAATGCAGACAGAGAAACTTTCCTTAAACTCCAGGAGGCAAAGTTTCCGTCAGTCGCAGGAAGACGAGACGAAACCAAGAAGGGAATTTATTTTCAGGTGAGTTTGAACTTTGAGCAAAGGCGTAGAAAACTTCACCGATTCCCTTTGATTCTCGGCTCGATTGATCCGAGGCTCGATTGATTCTCGGCGCCGAGCGTTCGGTGTGGCCGAGCGCGCGGATCCAGCAGCGTGGCGGCGTCACCTCCTGTCGCTTTTCAAAAGGGAACCAGATGAAGCTTTCAGCGTGAAAGAGGCGACCGTCTCCTTCACATCACGACTTCATCCATCAGAGGCGCCAAAAAGCTGCTGAACGCACCGTTTCCACGGCGAAACACAAGCACTTTCCAGGCATTTTCAAGGTACGTTTTCAAACTTTTCCAGCACCACACTTTAGAAATAAAAAAAATACAAATGAACTAAAAAAAACGTTTAAATTTACAGTTATTAATAAGGGGGGAGGATATTTCATAGTATTATTCTGATGACAATAAAAATGAACATAAAAACTATTTATTACTTATTTCTTAGGTAGCTGCATAAATTATTCAAAGAATGATTTATATCTCTAAACTGCACATAGACTTCATTTATCATATTTATTTATACTATTTGTGCATAAAATAGTTTTTTTATATTAACTAAAATCTATCATGACTATAAATCAAAATTCTTATGGCAAGAAATGTTCAGCCATAGTAACTACTGATGACTTTTTGTAGTATTTTACATTCTAAATTAAATAAAATGTAATAAAATTTGATGTTCTGAAATGTCTTCTTATATATTTGACTGGTCTAAGAATAAAACACAAACAAAAAATGTCCCATTTCAATAACATTTAACAAAAAAATATAAAAATATCATTGAGGCATTATGAATAATAAATATTCATCACACTGAAACAATCAAACACAAAATACAAAGAAAGTCAAAAAACATCCGTACTAAGTTTTTATGATTCTAATGATTGAAACCAAGAACGATCATTGTCTTGGTTTCAATCATATTTGAAAGATCGTGAACAATGTGTTGTCATTAATAATAGTAAATCTG
>CAEFZY010055872.1:0-12549 GCA_903066815.1 Brachyrhaphis roseni | reverse complement strand
TGACGCGGCAGTAACACAGCAGCAACACGGTAGTAGCACAGCACTAACAGGGCTGGTTAAAAAAAAAACATACCGGTAAAAGTCACTGAGAGCTTCTTCATCTTCCTCCTGTGCACTGAGACGTGTTAAGTTACATTAAACTTGCGTCTTCTTCGACACATATATTCCATCTGTCTCACTCTTACCTTTTCTGCTCGAGCGCCCCTGGTGGCCGTTAGAAAAAAATGCATAAATAAGCCGCATCATTGTATAAGCCGCAGGGTTGAAAGCGTGTGACAAAAGCCGCGGCTTGTAGTCC
Source organism: Brachyrhaphis roseni (assembly GCA_903066815.1). Taxonomy (NCBI): domain Eukaryota; kingdom Metazoa; phylum Chordata; class Actinopteri; order Cyprinodontiformes; family Poeciliidae; genus Brachyrhaphis; species Brachyrhaphis roseni. The sequence goes on along the minus strand of CAEFZY010055872.1, from coordinate 12,251 downwards.
AGAAATTACGGTAATTCTTCAGAAATCTGTTAAATGTCAAGAAAGAACCACTGCAAACTAAAGGACAGGCACAAAAAAGCTTCACAGATGTAGAAATGGCATTACTTTATCAGAAAATGATCAATATTGTAAAAATATATTTTCTGTTTACAAACTTCACTTAAACTTTTGTAGGATTTTTTAATGAGGGAAAATTACTATATTATTACTGTAATAATTCATGGTATCTACAATAAGAGGGGGCAGAGAGCATGTTGCTCCATTTTCAGTCCATTTATCAGGACAAAACTCCAGTCACTCTAGCTATTTCTGTGGCATGTTTAAAATTGTATTTAACCGTAGGAACAGGACACGGCAACAATTCGACCAGTTTTGGCTCTGTAATTTATTAAACCCTCTGTCTAACTTATTGGAAATTGTGGTCTGGCTTTGCAGTGTGCAAAAGTACATGTGCATCTCAGTACCCCAATTTCGCCAAAATATTAACAAATTTTTTACATTCAATTAAAAACGGGAAAATCCTACTATATATCTTCATTACTAACAACGCCGTCTATTTCATCGTTTATGTTTATTTACCTTTTTGGTCATGTGGTCTGCTCTATGCAGTCATGGCCTACTAACTTGTGTCATTCACATTCTCCAGAAGCCTAAAACGGCCATTGACAAAGAGACAGCTGCACAAAGAGTGCTTTGTACACTGAAAGTTGAGTGGAAGGAGAAAGGTGGACAAGTACAAGGGGAAAACTGCTGCCTTGAGTGGATTGTGAAGCTGTGTCATGAATCTAAATTACTTATATTTCACTGTTTGGATAAAAGTTTGTATTGATATTCTAACTGATTGAGATGCACATGTATTTTTTTGTGTGCTTTTTTTCAGTTTTTGTCTGTTACCTAATAAGGCAAACCGTCCTTCCTGTCAGTGTAAAACATTATTAACGCATGTGCAGGTGTCTTCATCTTGGGAGGTTTGGGGCGGGGTGGCTGTTCGTGAGCGATAAGCTACAAGCTAAGCTAAGCTTGCTGATACTCTCTGTCAAACTGTTAGCAGCTTTATTAGCATTCAGGCTGTGAATGCCCTGAGGGGAACTGTAGACTGATCTACTAACTGTGCGCTGGGGTTGGGTGGGCTCTGTCTTAGACACAAGGTAACATGGTGGAGATCCCCGCTGAGCCCCAGCCTCCTTCTGAGAAAGTAAGACTTGACTTGTTACCCATCCACTACCCTTTTTTTTTTCTCTTTTTTTTGTTATGCTACATTCTGGGGGAAAGGTGGAGGAAGGAACCTTTTTATGTCTCTAGCATGAATGTCAACATAAAAATATGGGAGTAGTTTTCTAATGTCCTTTACTTTGTGCATTATTGTTTTTCTCTCTGTTCTAGGGCAGTCCAACTGAATTGTAGTGTTTTCTGTATCAGCACAACACTAAAGTCACACAAAGTTGCTGTGTTGTATAGTAAAGCAGTGGTGCCCCAAGAAAATTTTCATGTGGAGAGACCAGGCCATTAAAACTTTTAGGTTGCCTCCTTCCAGCCCCAGATATAGATGTATGAAAATGTCGCCAAGTTGCAACATGTCAATATATATAACATGTTTATTGGGTTTTACATTTATGTCTGGACAGCAGTTATAGCCCCACCAACACAAATACTACTTTTTGAAAACATTCCCATTTGGAATGCGTCTCTTTAGGACACACATTCACATTAAGAAGCGTGACTCATATCATTAAACTGCAAGTTGTAACTGCATTTAATCCTATTTTAGAATTTATTGATATGTTTTGAGGGTTTTATTGAACAAACAGTGAAGAAAATAGTAAAGCTGACAATACAGACAGTTTGCTTTTTCTTAAGTTGTGAAATTTATCACGACAGCGATAAATCAAAATTATCATGATAAACGATACGATAAATGGCCACCTGATGTTTCCCCCTTTGGGGCGCGACTGCTTTTGCAGACTCTGATTTCAAATGCAGCAGTATTACAGACATTGCGGTCATAAAGCATTAGCCGCTGTGTTTAGCCCCACTCCAGCGACTGCTCTGCCATTAAAAAAGACTCTTCACATGTGCAGATACCTGTGGTGATGCGTGTCCCGCGGTTCTCAGCTTGGGCTCAGAACCTGTGTGGGCTGCAGTTCTCCATCCTGGGTTATGGAGATATCATTGTCCCAGGTGAGACTCAACGCCTGTTGAGGTTGACATTTTGAACGTACAGAGCAGCGACTGCTCATCACTTTGCTCTCGGATTGTCCTTCACCCAACAGGCCTCCTGGTGGCCTATTGCAGCAGGTTTGATGTTTGGGTCAACAGCAGGAAGAATGTCTACTTCATCAGCTGCTGCTTTGGTAATCTTCCTTCATCTCTATTTTTGTATACGTATATATTTTTTTTGCTGATCTTTTGATGTCCATCCTGCTCGCTCCTTGCAGCCTATCTCCTGGGACTGGTGCTGACCTTTGCAGTGATGCTGCTGTCGGGGATGGGCCAGCCCGCCCTGCTCTACCTGGTGCCTTTCACCTTGATAACCTCCGCCGTGGTTGCGGGCTGCAGGGGGGAGATGAGGCAGTTCTGGACGGGAACAACATACGAGGTGAGAAGAGCGGCATATGAAGAGCAGAGTCAGAATCGCTCAGTTCCAAGTTTGTCCCACAGCAACCAGCACACCAGTAGTGGTGCATAGTTGTAGGGTGGAAAATATTAGGCATATATATGCCTTAACAATTAATTTAAAAATTAAAAGTTGAAACGCCTGGAATATATTTGTATTTGTTCTCTTTTACTCTGCTATCCTGAGTAAAACGTACATAAGTCACCTAAGCAAAATGTGATTCTTCAGTATGTTGACACAAGGGGCCTGAACATGAATGCACGCCAAATGTTTGACAAGGGGTGCACCGATTTCCTTAATTTTGGGAGATTGGCTGATATTTACATGTGAAACCGATCTCGTCTACCTCCGCTTTTACTCTGGCGTGAGACAGACCCTGCCAACAACGTCACCTCTGCACGTGTGCGGTAAACAATTGTCCACTTGGCAACTTTGTCACCATAGTTAGCAACTTTTCAAATGGAAAAGCAAAAAAATCGGTATTAGCCAAAATCTGCTTTTTTAAAGATCAGCCAGAAAACTACAGACTACAGACCCTGATTTTTTTTTTTTTTTTTTTTTAGGTCTTCTCAAAGATTTTATTTCCGATTCTTCTACTACGCCAATTTTAGCCTGATCCATTTTCTTTTTACAGACTTTATACAACAACAAAATCAATTTTTTCCCCTCTTTTTTTCTTCATGTTTTTTTTAATTGGTCAAAATTAAAATCGACGATTAGCCAAAAAGAAAAAAAAAATGCAATCTGTGCACCTTTAAATTTCAAATATTTCTTTTCCAAATGAAAACAGAGCAATGTCTTTCAATGTCTTGTTTTTCCTTCCACTTTACAAATTACCCAGTGCTTTGTGTCCTTATAAAGTCCCACTAAATCCCCTTAAAGTTTCTCCTTGTCATGAGAAAAATTGGTTCAGAGGTATGCTTTTGTAAAGCACTATATGCTCAATGCTGCAAAACAGGACGGCATTGCCTAACATAAATGGACAGCGGTGCTGTGCTTCTGAACATGAATGCACACCAAATGTTTCAAAGCAGCTTTTGCATAAGAATTTCCCTGAAGCAAGCAGCTTTCTATTTGCAGGTCGGCGTCGCTTTACTATTTGCCTTTAAAAAGGTGCTGCATACCAGCGATAACAACCTGTTCTCTTGCAAGCTCTTCGCAGACTGCGTTGTTATCGATCCGTGTTTGCTTTTAGACAAGCAGTAGAATTTCTCCTGACACAGTTCTGTTAGCAAAAGTATTTCAGATATTTTACGGGAGGCCATTTTGGGTTGGAAAATTGTGTTCCAAGCCGTTCCCTGAAGCTACGACAGCTGGATAACTGCTGTAGCATTATTAGGATGATGGTAAAAATAATAATTTGATTCTGTTGTTTGAGCTTTTTCATCACCACTGCTGAAGTTTTCCTGTTTATTCTCCTCAGCTCAGGTGATCGGTGTTGCCTCTTGGTATAAAAATTTGATTTCCATAAACTTTTCCTCAAACCTCAGTTTCAGGCATCTACATAAAACAAAAAAACATAATCCGTTGTTATAAATGATAATCCCATTATAATTCCAGCATGGCTCATAATTAGGCCTATTATGATAAGAGATTATGCCGGACGATAAATTGTCCCAGTAGTTATTGCGATTAGGCCTGTCACAATAAGCAATTAATCAGTTAATCGCATGATCAGTTAAAATGATTGAACGTTTTTTTCTTTTCTCTCTTTTTCTACCCAAAACTAGACAATAAAAGTTTTCAGTCTGAGGCTTTGGTCTCAACTCGCCTTTTTGAAGAACAGTTTTTCTTACAGACACTTCATAGTTTATTTTATTTGTTGTCTCTGTTGTTTTGTATTATTTATTTTGGGTGTTTAAAATGTCTTCCAGTTGCAGTGTTAAATGTTCATTAGAAATGAAAGTTTATTGATGGTTGAGAACGTGTTTTTGTGTTATTAGACCATTACTATTATATTTCTTGAAAATGATCTCAAAACAGCAATATTATCATTTTTCGCAATGACTTCTGGGACAATTTATCGTCCAGCAAAATGTGTTATTGGACTGGATAGGCCTAATTGCGATAAACAATGTTGTTGTTCTTTTGCGAACATTTTCAAGTGCTATTTTGATGATGACGCAAAAACTAAAGCCCGCCTTCTCGAAGAAATATCCAAAATAAAACTCAACAACCAAAACCGGTAAAATGTAAATGAACACCACAGACAAGCAAAACCATAAATAAAACCACTTATGAAATCTCTGCAAGTAAAATTGCCCTGCAAAAAATGTTAGTCGTTAGAATGGAAATTATCAAGCTGATTTTTATTAATTGATTAATTGCTTATTGTGACAGGCTTAGTCATGTTTAGGTTTCAAACAGACAACATTGGTTGTGTGTTTGTGTGTGTGTGTGTGTGTGTGTTTGTGTGTGTGTGAGAGAGAGGAGCAGAAGCAAGATGTGATTCTGTCTTTGATTAATTTTCAGCAGGTTTTGGATTCATCCAGGGAACCTTTGCTGCCAGGTGTGCTTCTCTCCGACCCAGACCCCTTCTTTTGCGTATTTCCTCTCATTAGTGTTGCTTCTTACCACTCATGACCTCTCACAAGCTTTCTCTTATTTTTTTTATTTCCCCCCCGTCCCTTTTTCTATCTCCCGATTTCCAGGGTCAGCGTCTCGCTAAGACGCAAATCCCAACAAATGAAAACTGCCATGTGGGACACCAAAGTGTTTTCTGCAAACTGACCACCAGGTGTCTCCACATGACAAAAAAAACAAAAAACAAACAAACAAACAAACAAAAAAAACAATTCAGATGAAAAGCCAACACTTTGATGCGGAATAAATAAAGGTTGTGGCCCTGGAACAGCTTTTTAACTTCATCTCTTTGTTTCTGCATTATTTTGTGTAGCTACTCATCTTCTTCATCTCCCGCATTCATTCGTCTTTTCCAATCAACAGGGATAATAATGAGTTGATATTCGTTCGGCCTTTTTGCATGCTGTTGCTTGCGGTTAGCGTTGGAGAGCTTTTGCATGGAGTTTGGATGGGTTAGGAGGTGATGCTAAGATTTTCTGCTTGCCTGCTTTTGGATCGACATTTTTCACACTGATCAGTATGAGACCATTGAACACTCTAAATAAATTATTAACATCCTTTGTCCTTTTTTTTACCTTTTATTTTAGAGGGAAGAACTGACCGGGCCGTAGGGGAAAGCTGCTGAGCTCCGACTCCTGGATTCACTTTTTTTTTCTTCTTTTTTTACAATGGTTTTTATTTTTTATTTTATTTCGTATTTGCATTGCAAGGGAACACATTATGTCTATTCTGACTTTTCTGACAACTTAGAATCACTTTCACTGACCTGATCGGGAGTTTGGGAACTACTGGATCGGGCCAGAGGAGATGTTGGAGTAATTGAAACGTCTTGTAGTGCCTGAGAGGTCTATTATGTTCACTAGCAGAAATCAGTGATGACTTTGCCTCTCCGGTAAACGAAATTAGAAAGCACTTTATAGAATCTGGCTTGACAGAATGAGGGGGGGTTTAAATAACGCCTACCTGCAGAATAATATAAGTTTGATAACTGGGTTTTCTGTATAATCTTTTTTGTAAGATATGACTTTTTTTTCTTTGCCTTATAATAAAGAAACTACTTAATATTCTTCTGTCTGTGTGTTTTTTTCTTTCTCTAAACATTCAAATTTGATTATATTTGAAACATTTCCTGTGTGCTGGGCACAATAAAAAGAGAAGGATTGTTGAACATTTTTGCAGAGCCACAGAATAAACAAATGGATTTTATAGTGTCATAATGTGGATATATACGAATGAAGCTAGAGCTTTTTGCATTTTGTCATGTTACACCCGCACACTTGTTTGCATTTCGTTAGACTTTTATACGATAGACCAGCAAAAAGTTACAGACAAATATGAAAAGTGTGGTGATGATGTGTTTCACCACCCTTTACTTGAATCCCCCTAAATAAAGAATTAGTGGAGGGACTTGAGGTTCACAGGTGTTACAAATTTACTCTGACTGAGCTTGAGCTATTTTGATAAAATAAAAACTTCTGCCTTAATGTGAAAAGTTGTGAAACTCCCAAATATGTAATAGTTGTGAAATTGTACAAAGGGTGACAAAATGTAAAAGACAAATTAAAGACTATATTTCCACATATGCAAAGGTATACTTTCTGTCCTGCGTTATATCATCAATGTTTTGATTATATAAAACATATCAATGTTTTCAGTAACACATTGTTCCTGATTAGAGTTAAATCAGTGTGGTTTCAGATTAGCTGAAGGTTGTATAATTAATTACCTCAGACGAATCTATAAAACAATAAATTGTTCATGCAGTAATTAATGATTTATTTAGAGATATCTTTTGTCGTTGTCATTTACGAAAGCCCCCTTAGACACTTATAAAAAGGCAATAATATATCCGGATATTTGGCTATTGATACTCTCTATATGATTAGTGGATCTAAATAAGGTATTGTGTTTTTATCCATCAAAAGCTACTATCGTTTACAGTTGGGCACAGTTATAACAAACACCGCATTTCACAACCAGAGATGGAAACAATAGATCTTCCTGATTGTTTGCGTTGAGCAGGAACTAAAACAAAGCGCACATGTGGCGGCCGGCTCCGCCCGGTCACGTGACGCTCTGGGCTGGCTGACTCAGCCGGCTCGTTACGCTGCGTCAGTCTGGAGTCGCTCAATTATGAAAAAGCAACCTTCCGTTGGAGCTGCAGCCGAAGCGGATCCCTCCAGCGTCCAGCGGGCTTTTATTCCGAGGCTAACCGAGAGCAACGCCGATAGATGGATAAAAGCCACGACACAGCTCTTCCTGAGTCTCAACGGTGAAGAGAATGGTACGTGAGCCCGTCGGAGTTTGTCCGCCGTCTCGGTTCGGTTTAGCGGCGGTGGTAAATTGGCGCGAGGGGATTGTCGTGACTCATCGGGGCTTTTAAGTTGGACTGCCCCCCCACTACCTCCACTACCATTTACCCCCTTATGCACGCTGCCTGTCAGGGACACAAGCGGAGGAGCTCCCGGCGCAGTCTATTTGCTGACAGTCTTGGTTTTGTGTTAAAACATCGTAAGTTAAACGTAACAAACCCAGCTCTCCCAATGCCTCACGAGGAAACCCCCCAAATCTCACTCGCTGCAAATGTTAGCTGGCTAAGTAGCTAGCTCGCTAGCTAACTAGCTTCAGCCGCCCTGGTAGCTTTGTGGGGTTAGCTCTCCTCTACGAGGCAACAGAAACGGCTTTTGTTCTCCACATGGGCCCACGGACATGACTCGTATGAAGCCGTATAGTTCAGAGCAGCTGGCTCTCGTTAAAGCAACATTTCTCCCAGCGGTCTCGGATGTCGGACAAGACACGCTGTCATTGCCAGTAACGAGTCAATGCCAGCTTGAGCGGATGCCAAGTCTCTCCGAACTGAGCGCTTTTTATTCAGCCGCCGTCGGGAGCATTTAAGCGCTGCTGATACGGTGATACGTTTAATATCTCGGGACTTTTAATTAAAGCCTTTATACACACATTCCTGCTCGTTTACTGCAGCGTTTTATGGGGCGAAGGCCTGCTGCGGTCTCTGCTGAAGATCTGTTTCAACATATCCGTTTGGGTTGTAGCAGTTTTCCTTTTTGTCTCTGTGACAAACACAGCCTCCTCTTTCCCCCGACAACTTCCTGTTTATACCAATTTTCCCCCCCCAGAGGAATGAGGAGAAACTATGCCAAATTACCACAACTTGGACCTAAACCTAAGAAGTGGGATTGCCCAAAATGCCCAGTTTTTTCCTCTTAAAACGTGCGAACTTACACATTATTTCACAAAAATGATAAACACTGCTACACTCCAGGTCCAAAGTTTTGATTTATTAATGGTGACAAGTCGCTAAATCCTACAACTTTAAATAACCTGTGGCACATTTTAATTAAGACAGACTGATGAAACCTAAAAGATGCTGTCAGTCAATAAAAAAAACCTGATTCACACAGTTAAATGTGTTAAAGTTTTAGCCCTCCATTGTGCCTATTTTTAAATATTGAGATTCCTTGGCTGTACCTGCTTTGTGTTAGTCATATGCCTCAGATTACCACCGGCGGTCTGAGCGCTCTGACAGTATGATTAATTGTAATCCTGCCTTATCAAATAAGTCTTTGTGATTGTAATTGTATCATCGCACTGTTCTTTTTTTTTTTTTTTTTTTTTCTTTGTCAAGTGCAATCCCATATGGATGGTTTAAGTCTTAAGTAGTCTGAGCGTTAGTCTGCAACGGTCTTGCAAAAACTTGTTTTAGCAGCACTTCGTTTGTTTTTTGTTTTTTTTTTACTGCTGTGAAGTAGTGACTGTGGTCTGCGTCTTTGGGTTTGTTTTCTAATTACCCAACTGAAAAGCATTCAACAGTAAGGGATTCCCCCTGAAGAAGATTGGTGAGCATTTCCTCTGGGATTGGGTTTCAAAGATGGTTGTAGATATTTGTTGATTTGATGAATAAAATGCTCACTTGTTATCTGCTTCCCTTCACTCTACACTGTAAAAGCTTCTTCTCAGATTTCATTTTCTTGCATGGCGTCTTCAAAACTCTTGAGAGAATAGCTGCTTTGTATAGGATAGGCATATGTAATATTTATTGAATTAAAAAATGGCCAAATGCCTGCGTTGTTGCATTTTATATTGTAGTTACCTGTTTGTAAAAATGTGAGATGTCAACAACAATAAAAAAAATCCAGAATATTATTTTGATATGTTTAAGTCACTAACCAATGCTAGAGAAAGTACTGAAGTCACTTTTTTTTCGCCATCTGTATGGAGCATAAAGTAGTATCGTGCTGTGCACTGCCAGTCGGCTGACTGAAATAAAGCTGCTACGCTTTTAAGTTGCTTACAAGAAAGGAAAAATTCAGCTGTTGGAAGATAATTTCCAGTTGTGCATCCGTCCTCTAGGATGGATTTGGACCAAACGTACCAACTAAGGCTACGTTCACACAACAGGTGAATGCGACCCAAAATGGCTATTTTTGCCCATGTGCTTTTTCACCGCTGTCTCAATGGCCCAGTTCAGATCTTTTCACCCCAAAAAAGATCCGACTTGATCCGTATGTGGTACTAAATCGAATACTTATCCGATTGTTTTCTGCATTCTGAACCATCATGTCGCAATTAATCTGACTTTTACGTCATTGACGAGAGACGTGCATCATAATTTTGCACCAGAAAAGGCTATACTGGACGTAGTAAAATAAAATGGCAGAAAAAAAAAATCATAATTTAAATGACTGGGGTGTGTTCCACTGAAGTCCACCACCACTCTTATCTCCAACTACACATCCAAGCAGACTTCTCTACAGAAGTTCCAGTTAATACTCCCCAAAATGTCATTTCTATTTGTTTTGCCTTTTTTTTAATCAGCTTCTTCATCTTGTTAGGATTTTTTGACAATTCTGTTGAGTCCCGTTGCTGGATAAACTTTAAAACCGGTCCATATATGGTGGCATCCATTGTTACTTCTGTAAACAATACGTTGCTATGTGACGTCTTCTGCGCATGCGGGTCGCTTTGGGGACAAAAAATAAATCAGATTTCAGCCCAAAAAAAAAAAAATAAATAAATGGCTATTGAGCATCAAGACCTGCTCTGTGAACGGAATATCAGCTAGATGCAGTTATTTCTCTTGAAATGGCAAAACGGCAAAATAAAATGTATTTATTGCAATAAGCTGTTAAAGCTACTTCTAGTTTAATCAAATTAGTCATCACTTTATATTAATTACTATGTATATTGTTATTTTGTTGTGTTTTCACTCAAGGTTGTTATACCCTGATGCTTTTATGTCTACTGCAGGCCTCTATTTTGAATCTTTTTATTCTTTTGACTAATCCTTCAAGATATTTATTTGATTTTCAAGAAGGGATGTGTAAAGGTCACCATGAGATCAGCCTTATTAGCATTTGCAGATGGTTCGACAGAGAAATATGGATGCAACTCTGCAGAGCTTTGCCCAGGGGGCACAAGTGTGAAAGCTAGAGGACTGTCACACTCTGGTCTCATGACTGCTCAGAGTTGTGTGCACGACCTTCCTGGAATCTTATCTGAAGGCTATAATGAACTCGTTCCCCCCCATTTAACATTCCTTTATGTCACTAGATCTTGGAACAACTAAGAGGTGGCGAGGATTATTGCATGATTCATTTCCTTTTAATGAAACAAATACACAGAAGCCTATTTATATACATGTCATTTATATAGCATATTTATGTGGCCCATTTAGGCAAGATCAGAAAGCCTTAAAGTGTTTGGTCCTTATCTGCTCTTGAGGTGAATGCACTTTGCTACAAGTCACATTCAGACATTTACATATCAGCAGAGATGTCGTTTATACCCGGCACTATCTCAAAATTTATTGTGACTATAGATATGACACTATTGCAGCTAAATGCTAACCAGAAACACCAGAGGCCAGTACAATGAATTAGGCCTGAAGTAATTTATCTTGATCGATCCAATTAATCATGATTAATATGATTAAACGTGTTTAATACGGTTAATCAAATTAATTGTAATTAATCATGATTAATCAATTATTGAAGTAATCGTCAAATAATTTAGTAATTGATCGTTAACTGTAGTATTCAGACACAAATGGAGTTAAACAAAAAAAAAAACATGGTTAGAGCAGCAATTACTGGTAAGCCAAAACTGTCCAAAAAATGTGAACAGTTTTGCATTTAAGATAAAAACATTTTTGTCTGTAAATATGTTTTAGCCAAAACTCCTCAAGAGGCTTTGTTTTAGCTTCACCTGGTTCAGATTTACTAAATGAATGCCATCTTATTAAATTTTGGGCAATAAAATGTATATCTTCGTATTTAAAAAAGGAATTGATTTATTTTCCTTGCATTTTAAATATCTTTCTACTACTGTTTTAAAAAGGCACATGTAGTTTTATTTATATCTGATTAATCGATTACTAAAATAATCGTTAGTTTAAATTAGTTTCAGCATACCGTACATTGTTTTCTGGCTTAACGAGCTCTAGCATTGAAATTCACACTTTTCAAAGGATTACCAAGGTGATTATCAGATCCCATTGGTTAATGTGCAGTTCTTCCACCATATGTCATTGTTTCTATCAACCAAGAGACAAAGTGAATTGGATTAGTGATGCTGGCAATCCGAACTGAACCTGGCTCAACCAGCAATTAATCCTGCTTTATAGTAGAGGCCTCAGATGCCTTGTTGAAAGAGAGGAGGCCGTTTAGAAAAGATGACTGCATGAATAATTGATCTCTCGCTTGCAAAATTCAGACATTGAATTTGATCATAAATGCCATTATTCATAAATCTACAATATTGTTCTTTGAAGAAACGCCTCCCTGGTTCTAATGTTTCATACCAGGTTACAGCTTTTCATTGTATACACTTAAGATCTGCCGTTAGCTCCTTCTGCAGTGTTATAGAAGCTGCAGAGCGCACAAGAATTATTCCTCCTTCCAAATTAATTAGGAAAAAAACAGACACTTAATTGTTCAATATCTGTCAGTGGATTGTTATACATTGTGGTGTATCAGCAGCCTTTATTGATGCAAACCCAGGTTTTGATATATGGCATTAAATTCTTTATATATATATA
>CAEFZY010055867.1:0-21530 GCA_903066815.1 Brachyrhaphis roseni | reverse complement strand
TATATATATATATACTGTATATAAAACCAAAACAAATACTGAGTCTTATATATATGACATGTACTGGAACATTTTCTTATTAAATAATATATGCTGAGGAAATGTTTATCTAGTTTCAGTGAAACATTTACCACTGAGTAATAAATTAAATATATACGGTTTAATGCCAATGTTGCTATGACAACTAAGGATGACGGACTGTTCTCATACCCCCGCACTACGCATGCGCGCAGTAAAGTCGATCTTTTTCTCGCAGACAGGAAGTGTGAGCAGCATTTTCCACCATTCACCTCCATCATGGGACTGTCACTGAAATAATCACTCCATACAGTCTGTGTATGTGTTCAAACAGCGTCCATGAGTAGGCGGACTGTGTCTCTGTCACAGTTTAACACGCCTTCGGTTGAAAGGCTTTAAAATTGACTTCCTGTCCCCTCCTGCATGCCGCTGCTGTGCTGTCTCTTTAACTGAAGGGGTCGCGGCCGATCCTCCGCTCGCTCATCAGGGTCCATTCATGAATAAGACAACATTTGGAGGGGGAACGTTGTGCTGTCGTAGCTGATTTTTCGCTCAGCGGACCGGATGCGAGGGGCAACCAGATGTGTTCACCGCTGTCGGGGACACGGCTGAGCGCGCAGGAGTGACTTCCCATGGCCGAGCCCCCTGCTGATGGTTTTGACTTCATGTTGCGAGCCGTCAGGAGCCGGAGGAGGAGGAGGCAGCTCGTTCCAGCTCACAGTCAAAACATGCTCGTTCCCTCGCAGAGTTTCGTGATATTTACGTGCTTCCGTCCAGACCGAGTCACTCTGGGTTAAGTAGCTCATTGGTTCCGTCTTCCTTTTTTATCTGCTTCTAAATGAAAACACACCAGCGGAGCTGCGGACCTGACGTACCGATGGGGCAGTGAGTTATGGCAGCGAAGGAGGACCTGTACGCCAAAGTGACACCGCGAAGGCAGCGCCAGAACCGACCCAACACCATCAAACATGGCTCTACTTTGGACGTGCTGCTGTCTATGGGCTTCCCCAGGACCAGGGCGTAAGTGGACAGCTGCTCTGTCACAACTCTGTCTCACACTCACAGTAACAACTAGGCTGAACCAAGCAGCATCCACTAATTCCAGTATCCTGGTCAAAAGTTTCATTTACCTTCATCTCTACTTGCTTCTCTGCATCTCTTCTGCTGATGCTGCTTGGTTCTGGTGTGTCCATGTTACCAACTCATAACTGTTTTAAAGTGCTAGAATTTGACTGTACAAATTAAACTGTTAATTTCAAATTGTACACATGAAAACTCAAGCACTTTGGATCTAGTATAGTTGAAGCTTTTTTATTTTACATTGGTGAGAAAAGTACCAGATACATGTTAATATCAAGGTTGCATTGCACTACTAAGATCAATTATATAGTACCTTCAAAATATAATAAAAGGAGTTAAATTGCCAAGTAATTTTACATTTTTTGGCCCAACACCAAAGAATCCAGACCCAACCCAAGGTTGAATAAAACCAATTCAGAATTTCATTACCCCACAGCCAGTTTAACACCATTAACATTTCTTTTTCTTCTTAATCCTAACGACCAGTTGAGATTCTAACAGGATTAGAAACTTGAGTAAAAATACAATATTACACAAAGATTTTAAATAAAAATGTAACATGTGATTTAATTGCTTTTATTTAACAACTATTTTTCATACTGTAGTAAAATAAAATAATGTTCTGCAGTTGTAGCTAGGTTGAACCAACCAGCATCCAATAATTCTGGTATTCTGGTGAAAAATGTTCTCATATTCATCTGCTAATTTTTTATAAATCTTGGCATCTTTGCCGCTGATGATCTTTGGCTTTTTTTTTTTTTTTGAGTCCATGTTGTCAACTTACACCCTTTCTTTCATAATGACCCTATTTAAACTCAGGTGTTTGCTTAACAGTCTCCAACCTGGGTTTTCCCACAGCAGGGGAAAAAATAAATATAATCTTAATTTACTAGTTTAATAATATTCATTTTGGGGTCATTTTTAGACAGGCATTTATACATTGTAGCTTCTTCATAAATAGACAAATGAATTATCCAGTTTTATTTAGAACATAATGTTGATTTTTTTATAGATATATAATAGACAGAGAATTTGCTAAAAGCAAAGTCCACTTTTTGACCAGTGCAGAAGAAGAAGTTACTCTTCTTTACTCCATTCTCTACACAGCCCATGCACAGCATTCGTCGTCTCTTTAAAATAACTTCAACAACTCTAAAAATAGAATTATGGGCTTTATTTTTTAGCGGTTTTGAAGGTGTTATTTCTTAAATACCCCACCATCTTTCTCTAAATGTTATTTAAGATGAAACATTTTAGAATGCGAGCTTTAAATGAAATGTGGACTTAAGCTGTACGGATCACAGAGACAGGAAGAAGAGTTATTTCAATTGGGTTTTATGCAAAACAGTTCAGTGCATGAAAAGTGACTCTCACGAGCAGCAGCATGATAAAAAGCACTCTCAAGTTATGGATGTAAGCATCACTTATCATACTGTAAATATCTTCTTTGTACCACAAGAAAGAAGACATTGTTGTTTTAGATGTGAAATGCATAAAAAATTTAAAAACTGAAATGATCTCATGTAGAAACTGGTAGAAGTGATTTAAAAATTTTCTGCGTGAGAAGCGTGGCTTGCTTATTCCTTGGGCTGGCTAAGGATTAATCATGGTGTCCTCATTGTAGTCTGAGGAGGGCTTTGTGCTCACTGTCTCTCAGTGTCAACATGAGCTTATGGGTATTTCCTGGTTGTGCCCGTCAATACTTCTTTTCATTCATCCTTTAAGCGAAGCGGTTGCCAGGAAACAAGCATTATTGATTCCAGACAGTAGTCTGTAAATTAGCTAAGAATATGAAAACGTGTGGTCTGCGTGTTTTATGGTTTTTAAATAAATGATTTACAGTTTGCAATTAGTAGATGCAAAACAACAGAAGAAATCCATTAGAAGCAGAATTGTGATTTAAGTACAACTAAAAAAGAAATTATAAACAGATAAAATAATAAAACTATAAATAACGAGACTACATTTAGGTTTAAATATTGAACCATATTAGCTTAACGAACCATGCTATAATTTTGTTCTGCCAAATAATGACATCTAATTGTAAGCATGAACGAGCTCTTTTTAATTTCTCTCCTTCCTCTCACTGTGCAATGTCTTCCCTGTCACAGGAAGTGTTATTATTTTGTCCTTTTTTATTGTAAGTACTGTCAGATACTCCCACATAAATGATTAACCTAACATGTTGAAACTGTCCCATCCCACACAGGGCCTTTTTTTCTACATGCCCAAAAATGATCTCCCAGGTACCAAAGGAACATTGTAATTAGATTCTGTTTTCCTCTGTAAAAATGAAGGCAGAAATTTTAGCAGCGACTCGGACTAGTGAGGTTAAAAGTGTTGAATAGCCTTTTCTTTTAACCGGGTCGAGTCGTTACCTTTTGAAAAATGTTTTTTTTTAAATGCTAGGTTTTAAAATGAGCAAAGGTTTGATGGTTTTCTGTCCAACGCCATCGAGTGACTGTGATTCGTATGTATGGATACGCACATCCATTATCTATGACACCCATTGTCGCTCTGATTTAATAATTGATCTCTCTCTGTAACAAATTGTTGTTAAATATTAACGCGCGCCAGTGAACAACCTGACTGCCACTTTGGTGAAGCTGTCAGTTGTTTTGTGCTCATGACTCTGGCTTGTTGGTTTTCTGTTCGTTGATGATTTGGCAAGTTAAGCAAGTTTCAGTGTGGTTGCAAAAACTGAAACAAAAACTAAAGAGCTAAAGTTTTTTAATGGCAAGCAGGAACTCCATCAAAAATTATTAGTACCCCAGGTAAAGATGTGCTCAAATGCTTTAAAATGAAATGCTCGTTAGGTTAATTGGTTTGGTTATCAGGTAGGAGTGTGTGTGTGCAGTTAATAGTTGTCTATCCTGTGTGTCAGCCTCCACTCATGCTTCTTGTTGCAGCTCTTTCATAAAGAGCTATTTGGGTTTTTCTTCATGTCTTACCATCCTCTTCACCGCCGGTTGTGGTGAGGTAAATATGGCTCCTTGTGCAGCCTGCAGGCTAGTGGCCAAAATAAGTGTGTCTCTGTGTCACACTTTCTTACCACTGGGAAACAGAGAAGTCTGAGGTCAACAAGCCTCTGCCTTACTTTAACAACATAGTTTCTTGTCTTTCCCATTTTGAAGAGTAACTAAAACAAATCTACCTCTGTGCCACATCGACTATTGTGCCTCACAGAAGCAGAAAGTTTCGGCAAGTAAATCTTCATAGGTCAACAAACATTTTTGCCTTCGTGGTGTGTTTTATTTTATTTTCCATTTTGAAGGGTGTGTCGAAAGAAACGGAGAAACAAGAAGTTGTGGTTATAAAGAAAAGTGAACTAAAGTGAAACAGAATGATTTTTTATTACACTTCTTTGGAGTACAAAAAGTTATAATATTTTACGTTTTGGTCAAACTTGTATTTCTCAAAGGAAATATGAGTAATTATCAAGATAGTGACTGGATTTTTCAAGCATTTTCAGTGTTTGATTATTCAACAGCAAAAAAAAAAAAGAATTTACTTTACAGCTTTTAACACATCAGTACCAGCAGTGCCAATATGTACATCAACAGTATAACGCCACATTTAAGGTTTCTCAAAATTGCAATTTCAACCAAATATTTATCATTAAGACATTCACAGATCATTTGCTAAGTGTTATTTTGTACCATTTATGTTCATTCGGTTGTAGCATGTTTTCCCTTCCTTTATTCCTCATTAGTAAAACACCCAACTTTTCATATTTTGCCACTCTGCTGTTCAGTGTTGGTGGAAGAGGAACAAGAAATGTAACGGAAATGAGCTATCCATCACTGCTTCAGGCAACAAAAGCTTATTGTGTTCGGGTGTTTGTTTTCAGGCTGTGGGGAACGTGAATCATGGAGACACACACACACACACACACACCCGCATACAAAACTCACCCTCTGTTTTATTCTGGTTTTGTTTGTTTGTTTGTTTCTTTCTTTCTTTCTTTCTTTCTTTCTTTCTTTCTTTCTTTCTTTCTTTCTTTCTTTCCTTCCTTCTTTCTTTGTGTGCTGATTCATCCAGGATTTGACCTGAGTAATCATCTAGGAGCTGCCTGGAAGGTTGTTAATTACATTTAATGTTAATTTTAACTTCTTGTTGTCCTGTATTTCCTGGTAAACATTGCCCTTTCTCCTTTTTATAGCGTCTATATGGAAAAGTCCATTAATAATCTTTTTTTTTTTTAGCTATGGTAGTGTATTTGTTTAGATTTTGAGGCTACGTCCCGTCATATTCTGAAGGCAGTATTTTTATTGGGTTGTAGTAAACATATCAGCGAAAGCAGACATTTTA
Source organism: Brachyrhaphis roseni (assembly GCA_903066815.1). Lineage (NCBI taxonomy): Eukaryota > Metazoa > Chordata > Actinopteri > Cyprinodontiformes > Poeciliidae > Brachyrhaphis > Brachyrhaphis roseni. The sequence goes on along the minus strand of CAEFZY010055867.1, from coordinate 16,121 downwards.
CTGGCTGAAATAACTGCACTTTCTGGAATGACAAAACAGCCTGCAAAAAAATAAAAAAGCCCACCTTAAGACTTCATTTGTCATACATTTAAGCACAGGAGCAAGGTTAGGGATGATCAGATTAAGCTAATTTTACTTTTATTGTAAGGAAGTGAAAAGGTGAATTCAGATGTGCTACATCATGAAAATCCCAGTAAATCTACTTTTTCTCCTCACATTAGTAAGAAGCTATAAATAGGGGTGAATGATAAATGATGTGATGTAAAATGTAGTCAGATACCCCCCTCTTCATTTTGGTTAGCCACCCTGAGACGAAGGTGGCAGTTTCTGAGTTGGCAGGAAGCAGATAAGAAAAAAAAAACCATCATGATAACTGCAGTGATAAAGTCCAAAGACAGACATGAAAAGAATTGGTCTTACTCTGTGTTGAACTGTGAGCGTAAACAAGACATGTCCTACTGCAGAGAGATTGGACATCTGTGTTGACTTTTTACTTTCCATCTGTGGTCAGAGGGCTGGTTCTCCCAATTTTTTATTTATTTATTTTTTGTTTTGTTTTTTATGGATTCCCTTTGAATGAATGTGCTCAGGATTGCCTAATGGATAACAAAAACAGGTACTACTTATATCTCCACTAATTTATTATATGCTTTTTGCTTTACATTTTATATGACTATTTAGGCTTAAGTCTTTGTTTTCTGAAATTTTAAAATCTGTACTGACGAAAATTCAAAGCTATAGAGAAACAACTTGTTAAAATCCATGGTAAGTAATTTTTGAATTCTTTTTCCACCTTTAATGTGACACACAACCTGTACGAAAGGCACAATAAACTGGTTGCAAAAGTTTATTAAAAGCACTTTGTAATGCACCTTTGAATTTACCATCAGGTGTAATGCACCTTTGAATTTTCATTTTACGTTTTTATGGCACCGGTTGCCTTTATTTGCTGTACTGAAAGAGAAAACAGGCAGAGAGAGGAAGAAACTTCAGGAATTGAACCATGGAAGCTCCATCGAGGACCAACACGCTCCTCTAGATCCCTACATCACCCCATCATATGCAGTTTGCTTAAGTACAAACCTAGCATCAATTATAGCGACTCTAAGGACGTTTGACAATGTTCGTTTGCTCCAGTACTTTTTAAAAAATATATTTACTTGTGTTTTTTTTTTAGCTAAAGCTAAAGTGTACAGAGAAGTTGCAAAATACCAAGATTATCTCTTGGTATATGTATCAAAACCACAATCAAAAACCATTTTTATTAATATACTTAGTTTTATGCAAGTTAGGAATCAACAAAATAATTTCCCTTTTGCTAACTGCAAGAATAATGAGAACATTTTTTTAAGAAATATTTATATTCAGAAGTTTACATTGTAATTTCCATTTTGTTATTTAGTATAACTGCCCTTTAAACTGTATGTTTGGGACAAACATCTTGGGTATTCTTCCCTAAGGAACTTCTTATAAAAAATAAGTAGCTGGAGATTTGGCCCATTTCTTCTGATGAAACTGGATTTAGAGAGTCAGGCTTGCACACACCTTTTAGCTCAGTCCACACATCTTTTATGTATCTAGATCCAAGCCTTGTGTTGACCTCTCCAAAACTGTGGCTTTGCTGTCTTTAAGTCAGTTTTTAATTAATTTAAAGGCATATTTACAGTCTTTGCCCATTTTTGGAAGACCCAATTTTCTCTCAGCTTTAACTTCCTGATGGATTTCTTGAGATTTCCTGTAAATATTTCATCATTTTGTCATATATTCTGTAAAGCGCTTCAGTTCCTCTTGGAGCAAAATAGCTTCACAAGATGATACTGCCACTCACATATTTCACATTTGGGACGGCGTACTCAGACTTGCAAGCTTATCATTTTTTCCCCAAGATCCAACGCTGGTTCTCTTTACCAAGCACTTTATTTTTAGCTTTATCAGAGCAAAGAATGTGGGATTTTTTGTTCCTGTGTGTATTTGTAAACTATAATCTGGTTTTTATGTTGCTTTTGGAGTGATAACTTCCCCCTCTCTGGGTGGCCTGTCCGCTCATGTCTGCACAGCACCTGATTCAGCCAAAGCCTGGTTATGAAAACCGGCTACATCTTATTTCTTTGTTTTTTTTTCAGTCGAATTATGCAAGATATATGTAAAGTTTACAAAGGATTTTTAAATGTCATAAACCTGGATTTTAACATTAAGAACTTTTAAGAGCTTTAGTACATTCACCAATAATGAGCTCCATTTATTATCAGCAATGGCACTTTTTGCATTTTCTATTCTGTTTTCTTGTCAGATTCGTTTTACAGATACGAATGTCTCCTGTGTAACATGTTCTCCAACGACTTCTCAACATCAAAGCCAGCGCGGTTTCTGAGCCGTAGCACATATAGCTGTGTGGAGATTATATGCTCTAACTTCTTTTTATTTTTTTCCCACCCTGTCCGCCTGTGAAGTCTTTTTGTGAGTGTAGGAGGAAGTTAGAGTGCACACTGAATGCAGCACATTGTTCCCCTTACCTAGAACACTTTCATAATCTCTTCCCTACCCAGAATGCCACTTTAGTACAACACGCGAAATAACATCAAGTAAAATCATTTGACATGTAGGCAAATCTCTGACAGAATTACAGCAAAAAAACTTCTACATTAACGTATCAGGAATAGTGCCGCTGCGTGCAAACTAAAACAAGCTCTGAGCCTGTGTTCAAGACAGCCAAGAGGAAGTCGCTCATTTCCGGAAGTGGCTCGTGACCTTTTGCAGAGCACTGTTGAGTTGGTAGTTGGAGGGAGGCTGAAGCAGTGAAGAGTCGGTTGCGGTCGTACTGAGCAATGGTGTTCTGTTCTCAGTGAGCTATCGTGATTTTTCTCCTTAAATCAATCCTACATTCGGCTGAATGAATTTTCTGCTGAAAAGACAAATACATGTTCCAAAAACCCTAATGTCAAGGCTCCAGCCTTGTGTATCCTCTTTATATACAACTATTCAACTGACCTTTGTGAAATCTAAATTTAATTTGCGGCCTTAATTAATGCCAGACGCTTTTGATCGTGCATCTTAAGACAACATGCATGTGGCTGCCGATCCAACCATGGCTGCCACTCCCAAGCACTTTCTGTTTTCGCTGCCTGCATAGCAGCCATGGGACTTTGAGTAGGGCTCAGTGATGCATTAGGATTTTGGCACCAGGCCTTAAACAAAGTATTCACAGTGAATAATTTGCTCTGTGTACACTTTAACTTGTTTCACTGATATGATGGAGCACTAAAAATAGCCTTCTTAAACCATGGAGTTCTTTTAAACCTTTTTCTCTCCTTCGCAACATTACTTGAGTCTATTTCTTATTTGCTCTGTCTGACCTGGTGAACCTCCCATCAATATCATTAAGATAAATGATAGTAAGAAAAGACCTCAGCTGACCACAGATACTTTTGTTCAATTTATGGTTCCTGGTTTGGTGAAAAAAACGAGTATGTAACACCAAAGCAAGCCTGTCTGTGAATCAAATATGTCACTAACCCACAGGGCAAATTAGGAGTTAATTTAAATGAGCAATTAGCAAATTAGCACAGCTTACCATAAATGGTATGGTAAGCTGTGCTACCATACCAAAAAGTCTAAAAGTCTGTTGAAAGTAAGGTGGCTACACATGGAAATTAGCATTGTTAAATGTTTTTATTGCAAATTAGCTAAGGATTGCTTGTATGTTTACGACAACAAAGTTACACTAAGTTTGGAGTTACACATACATTTACACAGCAGTTGTGACAGATGTGTTGCCGTCTTTTCCTAGAATTACAAATATAATGCTTAAATCTAAAATTTTTCTACAGTGCTGGATACGTCTAGTTTCTTTACATTATTTGCAATCTGGTAGTAAATATACAGCAGATATTTACTCCTAATGTTACACTTAGTGATGGAAAATTTAATTTACACTTCCTGCAGACTCACAACACCCTTTGACCTCTCTAAGCCTGGACAGTCTAAGATCCCGTCTGGTTCATGGATGTAGTCCTTCTGGGTTTTTTGCACTGAGGAAAGCATGTCTTTCTCCTTTTCCAGTTAATGCATGTGGAAATAACATTCCAACCCTGTAATTCAACAACTTCTAAATGTTGTTTGTGTTTCTGCTTGGGGTTTATGATTGGAGGTTACATTCATAGTCAAGGGGAGTGTTAGGCTCAGTGTTGGAAAAAAGTCTTCAAACTGACAAAGTCTTGTAGATACCGACTACTATCAGATACTTATCAAAACGTTGTGAATTATTGTAGCAAATTTCTAATTTAGTTATATAAGCAAAAAATACGTGTTTCAACTTCTAAATTTGAAACACAAAAATGTTGTACAGTTTGAGACAGCTCGGCTTTGAGGTACTTTAAGCTACAGTTTCTTCATGTTAGCTTAGAACTTTGGCTAGTTACAAATAAAAAACTTAATTAAAAATGCAATATTTTTATCATTCTCATTTACATAAGATTAACAAACCTTTTGAAAAAGGCTAACAAGTTGTAGGTAAATTTTGAACCATTTTAAGAGACATGCTAATAGCTCAGCTAGCTAAGCTAATAGCTAGCTGAATAAATTTGTTTCATTTATTACTTTCAAAGATAACCCCTTGAGATGTATCATCTCCTTTTCAGGGGCGGGGGTCCTTATAAAACATAAAAATGAACAACATTATACAAATCTTAATAAGTAAATTCAAAATATAATTCAAGACATTTAAATACAAGCATGCCTACTCAATGCTTTCCCCTAATCTAAAGCTAGCTTATAAAAAAAAATACATGTAGCCTACATATAAATTCATGCTAGCAACTGTATGGTACTGTCTTATTTTCATGACACAAAATAAGACAATACATGCAGATGCAGTGTATGTGTGCATGTCCATGTGAGGAGTAAGTAAATGATACTTTGTTCTTACTGAATACAGGAGGAATGACAATTTAAAAATATGAAACAAGGTGGTACAACTAAATGATGGAGGCAAATTATTCCATCTAGGATAAATGTTCCAGGAGTAGCTAGTTATTTCACATATTTCACAAATAGAAGTATATGTGTTAGCAAGTCTAAAGTGCTCTCTACACAAATTACAAACTGCATTTTTTTCCCCTTTATTTAGTGTAAACCTAGAATGCTGGCATTTTTTCAGGTAAAAATTATAGTGTAGAATTAACCAATGGTGTTTTCATGCATATGAAGCTATAACAACTACTCTCTGTACTGTAAATATAACATTTTGTCTGTAAATAAGTAAATTCTCATTTCATTGAATGCTTGCCTTGCTGCAGGCTGAATGATTGTGGGTATAGCTGGACATACTGTTGCAAGTGGAGCATATTTTTTCAGCTGATGGAAGCTCTCCTTTGGGTGCATTTGAGTGTCAGGCAGCAAACTGAGATCCCAGCAATGCTGGTGTGATAAGTATTTGGAGCTGTCTGTTTGCCGTCAGCTTATAAACAGGAAATTCTGTTTCCCTGGTGGAGTCGAGTCGGGGAGGGGCCCTTGGGAGCATCTAGCTGCAAATGTTGTAGCATTTGTTTATATTTGCATGTAATGTAGTTTATCTTTTCTGCTATTCTTTCATGGTTAATTTGCCTGCATGAAAAGCATGATGTTTACATAGTGGAGGCTTGTCACTTCCAGCTTGTCCAGCAGGCTGGAAAATGACTAGAATGTATTAAACAGCCCAAAGAATGTTTAAACATGTGAGAAACCAAACCGCAGCAAACATGCAAAAGACAGTGTGTTTATCTACAGACTGCTAATGACCGTATCATATGTGAGAAAAGTGCAGGGCTATATTTGATATTTCCTGCTACACAGGTGCATGCGAAAAAATATATTAAGAATCTGACGATATCACCTTTCCATTGGTAGTTTGAAGTAGCTCTTACTCAGGGCAGAGTTCACTTTTGCACAGTCTTTAATCTTTTTCATCTTTGTTTGGCTTTCACAAACAAATTCAGATTAAAAATAACTTGCTCAGTGATTGGTGAGAATAAGTTAGAAGTTGAGGACAGTTTGTTCTTTTGTTCCTGCAGAAAACATCCGAAAAATTTAAATTGCATTTAATAGGGAGAAGTTCTGATGAATTGCTTGGTGGTCCATTCATTATTTAATGAGTCCAGATTTTTTCACATTCATATGCCTCCAGGCATATCAAGGTGACATCATTCTGTATTTAAAACCCTGATTTTTAAAAAATAGTTTGTTTTTGTTTTGGGCAGAAATTTTGTCCTGAGTGGTTTCTAAAAGATAAAATATATATGCAAATGCTGCAGGATGAAGGAATTATGAAAATATCACAAGAGTTCTTGTGACATATATGAAATATCCTGAAATATTTTGGGGGGGGTTTTCCACCTCAAGTAAATGAACAGATTTATTTGTTATGGGGTGCTAAATACAAATGTAGGGCAAGTTATGCTTTGTGTCAGTTTTATGAAATCCCCCAAATACACTGAGGTTTGTGGTTCTCACATAAACTGTAAAAGGACCAGGGCTAGTTTGTAGGGAAGTCTTTACATTTACGTGGCTGAGTGTTAAAAGATACATGATTTAATTATAGATACATATCAACCGATTTTACAGAAACAAGGTCATTTAGACCACTAAACAAATACGCATTCCTTCTCCTCCTTTGTGAAGCCTCATTAGGGAAAGTAAACAATTTAAAGTTGCCTAAAGTCATGGGTATTTATCACTATTTTGTGAAATGAGTGAACGTTTTAAGAATGGCAGATTTGAGGGCTTCTGTGTCTGAAAGCCAGAGTGGCGGCAGAAGGTTGAGTCTAGCCTCTGAGGCGCGACAGGATGCAGTGGCCGGCAGTCTGAACTTGGTTGCTGTTGCTCTCCGTCACTTTGATCTTTTTGCTTGATACACTTTTTCTGCAGCTGTCAAGACATCAAAGATTATGTTGACATTGATGGTCTGCATTCAGATGAGCGTGTGTCCCCCTTACACGGCATCCTCTGCTAGCATGACTGGCAGTCTGCTTGTGAAAATCTGCACTTGATATTTTGCTCTGGTAGAAGACAACACCTTATTTATTCTTTCTGTGTAGGTTTGAACTGTGTCTAATTCCTCCTGCATCACACTTTATGTTAAATTTATCTACATATTTCCATCTGCATTACACCTATTTCTTTACTCTACAGAAAAACCCACTGTGTCAGATCTCTGAGTAAAAATGAGAACGTACCTGAGAATCAGAGACTTACTAAAAGGTTCCCCTCGAAGCTTGTCAAAGAAAAAATGAAATGTTTCTCACATTGATTCAGAACACAACATGGACATTTTAAAACCATAATTTCTCATCCTCACTAAACTTGATCACAAAAGGGTTTCATAGCATTAAAAAAAGAACAGATCAAATTCACCGTGTTGCATGATGTTTGTATATTTGCTCAGCAAACCTGCATAAGAACTTTAGTAATATTTCATGTCACTAAGGGTCTCTTTGTACAAAGATAAGAAGCATGCAATCCTATGTTCCGGCTCGTATTGGATTTTATGAAGCCTCAGTCACATCTGCTTGTAATCCCATCATCCCTTCTGAAATAAAAAAATGAAAAAAAAAAACCCTCCTCCACACAGTACCAGGTGGAATCTTCTTATAAGACGATTGTAGCACACAAATGGCTTTGCGTGTGAAGCATTCTCCACCCAGCCGTGGCTTGTATTATCAGGAACTGGGTCAGCTAGATGAAATGTTGTATGTGGATGTGGTAGAGCAGTTCAGGGGTTTGTCTCTGTTCTGCATGTGTTCTCATAAGTTGTGTGTAAAGGGGGCGCACCGTTTAGACCAGGCAATCTTTCACGATCCTGCCGACCCGGTCATCCCACCCTGCCGTGTGTCAGGGCGCTCTGCCTCAGGGTCCGGGGACGTCGCCGTATCTAGGACCCTCTCTGTGGGACGAATATAAAAATAGCTCATTGAGTTTGAACACAAACGGGGGCACAGTAAGCACTATCGGAGCCGTCACACACAGAGGAGCTGCAGCGAGTCTGAATCACGTTCCAAAAAAAAGTCAGAAGGCTTCGTAGTGGCACAGAAAACTAATTTGGTATTTAGAGACGATCATAATGTCTGCACAGAGGGGTAAAAAGCAGTGCTGTCTATGTTACAGTGAAGTTATCATTTATTTAAAAGCGTGGCGGTATTACAAGCGTTTTGTGTTTTTGTTTGCTGATGCAATGAATAAGCCATTTATTGGCTTGGGCCCGTGCCTTGTTCTCACACAATGCACAAAGAACCCCGGCTGAAAGGAGATGGAGTATCAAGGCTTAGAGTTTAGCTACAGTCTTCATCACTGTCGTTTGTTATTTAGCTGTTGCTCATATCTGAATAAAAAGCAAAAGATCTAAATATGAATCATGGATAAACGGGGCAAAGACAATTATGCCATCCCGTACGGCTCATTTGGGTGGATGCAAGCAGCAATAGTGTGACAAAACAGAAAGTTGCTGGTTGTTTGCATGCATGGATGCAAATTCGATGGATAACGGTTTCCTGATGAGATAACATGAAGTCACATTTTGGTAATTTGTGTTATCTTCACCAACAAGCAAATCCTTCCCACAGACCAGAATTTGCCTGTGGTGTGTGGAGGTTTAATGTAAGAAGGAGAACCTCTTGGCTTTTCTATTGCAAAAGTATTCATACCACATAGGCACAGCTGTTAGAAATTGAAATATTTTTCCAATAAAACTATTGGTATATATTTCTAATCTTGCCAGTTAAGACATAACTCCAGACTTTAACTGGGCCATTCGAATGTATGAATATGCTTTGATTTAGGCCATTCAACCTCCAACCTAGTGTTCAGACTTTCGTTGTTTTTTAACAGGTTTAGTTAAGAACTATGACCACCTTTCTGACCTCGTGGACCAAAGGTGTTCATACATGGGTCGTGCATACTTCTGCTTTTTACCCTTTTCCTCTTTAAGGAGCACAAAAAAGCAAGAATTAAAAACATAAAAACAGTTTTATTTGTCCAGAATAGCATGACTTAGCAGGGCAAGTTATAAGAATAGCACATATTTTTTTAAATTGCATTCAGGGTTAATAATTTGTAGAGGCTTTTAAAGAGACACGCTCACGGGTCTTTCCTGTGAGCGTGACCGGAGAGACACTGTCAGTCAATAAAAGCTCAGTGATGCAGTAATGGAAAAAATGTGAACAGGATTTAAGGATACACTGCAGAGGATAACTGTCAAAAAGTCTAATTATCAACACATAAGAATCTCTGTTTTACAAAAATCAAAAGTTTAAAAAAAATGTCTTATGGCGTAAAGAGTGACTAAAAGCACGCTACGTTCTTTTCAGTGAGGAATAATATCTTAATTTAGTTTATTCTTAAGCCTCTGGTCTGATGAAATGACTGAGAAATCGGGATCCCAAGTGAAACTCGGTATGAATGTCATGCTTTGAAACGCTTCATGTGGCTTGATGTCGAAACCTTTTCCAGGGTGCACAAAATCTCTGGAGTTTCAACAAGATGATGACTGGAAGCATATAAAGTAACACCCAGAGGCCCTTGTTGTGCCTTTCACTAGTGAAATCTATTTTAAAGTGAATCTTGTGTACAACAAAAAACATTAATCATGCTTGCAAATTGCATTACATAAAGCAGCAGAGGAAATAAATTGTTAAACAAGACTTAGAGATGGTTTGGCCTAAATATTCTCAAGCACATAAGTTATCATTACTTATTCATAGACTGAGCTTAGTGAATCAAACCAACACGTTTGCTTTTATGACAATAAAACCCCCACAACACTTTCCTAAGAAAAAACAAAGCAGGTTTATTAAATCAGAATAGCTCTGTTTCATGAAACCTCTGCTTTAAGCATTAAAGTTAGGTCATAAATGATATGAAACAAGCTGCTCTGAATGCATCTGGTCCCACAGGAGAGAGTATTGATTCTGTGATCGTCCTTTGATCCCCTCCTCTGTTCTGGTTCCCATTGCAGGTTGAAAGCTCTGGTTTCGACTGGAGGAAAGAACGTCCAGGCGGCTTGCGACTGGTGAGAGTAACACAAACGCATCTATTCACTTTCTGTTTAGTACAGAACAGGAAAATAAATATTTTGGAGATAAACATTTGCAGTCATTACTTCAAAGAAAATGTTTTGAGTCTCTGCAGCTTCTCATTACCGCCCTCTGCTGGATAGTAACTGCTCTTCCTGTCTTCCCCTTGTTTCTGGCTGTTCTCAGGCTGTTCTCCCATTTGGACGACCCTTTCCTGGATGACCCTCTGCCCAGAGAATATGTGTTGTACCTGCGGCCCAGCGGACCGCTGCTCCAGCAGCTCACACACTTCTGGAAGCAGTCCCGCCTCACCTGCGGGAAGAACAAGGCCCACAACATCTTCCCTCACATCACCCTCTGCCAGTTCTTCATGGTAACTTTATGCTTGCTTTTTATTAACATTAACTGGTAACCTCAATTTTGTTTTCAATCCCCTGTTGTTCAGTTTAGCCTAAGATCAAAGTTTCTCTTTTGTGGAGAGAGATTGTCTGAGTCTGCATTTGCTTGGAGACTATTTCCTTTCTGAAAAAACAAACCTAGGCAATATATATAAGAGTCTTGAAGATTGTTGTTCGAGATGCTCTCCATTTGGTCTCTTGATATGTGAAAATGATAGAAACGGAAAAGCTGTATATGCTGTGAAATGTGACTGTAGGAAGACTGAATACAATTCAATTAAATGCAATTTTTTAATTCTGCTATAGGGAAAATTGCTGTTTGTAAAAAATGTTGACATCATGTTGTATCATTTTCCTTCTAGTTCAGAATAAGCAGACGACTATCACACAAAAGCCTAATAAAATACATTGAAATTTGTTCTCTTAAGATGTGAAAACGTTTAAGGCATTGTAGTTACTGTTGCTGTTTTACCTACGTTTTCTTCTTCTGTGATCACCAATTATTTTCTGCACCCATCAGTGTGCTGATGAGAAGGTAGAGGCTCTGACTGACTCCCTGCAGACCACCGTGGCCAAATGGAAAGGTCGCATCCCCATGCCTCTGCCTCTGGAGCTCTACATCTCCTCCAGCTTCATTGGGCTGTTTGTGGAGGAGCAGATGGCCGAGGTTCTGAAGAGCTTTGCTGCTGACTTTGCAACCGAGGCGACATCTAAAGCAGGTTCGTCCCTTCAGATGAGGGCAGAGCGTTGATTCCTTCTCTGTGAAGCGAGCAGCTACAAGACATTATTGGGGCTCTTAAGTCATCAGCCCAGACTGACTGTGTTGATTTTATTTCATAAAGTCCTTTTGGTACCAAGTTGCAGATACTGTAATAAAGGTTATCATCACTAAATGGAGAATTATTGTGGGAGTAAATTCACATCTTACACATTTCTGTACTTGTGTCTGAAGTATTGCAAAAAGAGCTTAAAAAACAGTTTTTAAACAATAAGTCAATGTTTTTTGGTGTCTGGAAAATGAGCTGCATCAATAACCTTCCAATTGTAAAGTTACATTTGACGGGCACTGCTTTGCTAGCAACTTAAGCTAGCAAAGCAGCAGACCAACATGTTTGGTCAGCTCGTTTTACTGCTGTATGCTCTGTACAATGGCTGCTGGAAAAGACAAGTGTTTTGTTGCTGACTCCACATTTGGAAATCACTTGCTGCATTCTTGTTTGCTGTGCAGGAGGCTCTACTTCTGCTTTTCAAAGATTTACGGTTGTATAATTGTGCATCTGTATGCAGCCATTTTTATGTGCGAGTGTAAAGCTTATTTGGATTTAAAGTGACAGGACTTCCTAAAACATCTCATTCTAAAAGGATCTCAAAATATGCAGAATTAACTAAACTAAAATGTCATTACCTAAGTACGATTTTGTGAAAAAAAATTTGTGAACATGTTCAATATAGCCGAGAGACCTATTCTAACTTGTTAAAGGAAGCATTAAAGTCACCTTTAGGCAAAGATAAATATTGAGGAAATGAGTTTCTATCCATGAGAAAATCGTATCGCTCTTGATGTTTTATCAATGTGTGTTTTTTTTGTGTGTTTTTTTACAGATGTCCATGTTGAGCCCCATAAGAAGCAGCTCCATGTCACCATGGCGTACCACTTTAATGCCAGTCATCTTCCAGTTCTGGAGAAGTTGGCTAAAAGCATAGAGGTGACCGCAGGCTGTGATTGGCTGGCTGTGCTCCTCTCCAGGGATATTCGCTTTGCTAACCATGAGGTAGCCCTCCCTCCACCAAGCCAGTAGCTCCTCTTATGAAAGTATCTCTCCCAACGACTCTTCTTCTCCTCCTGCAGACGCTTCAAGTCATGTACCCGTATGTGCCTCAGAACGACGATGAGCTGGAGCTGTTGCAGGGGGACTTCATCTTCATGTCTCCAGTGGAGCAGAGCACAGCCAGTGAGGGCTGGCTGTACGGCACTTCGCTGGGCACCGGGTTGTCCGGCCTGCTGCCTGAGAACTACGTGAGCCGTGCCGATGAGTCAGACACATGGGTTGTTCATGGGTAAGGATGGGAAAATGCACATTCCTGACAAGTATACTGCTGTACACTTGCTGTGTGACTTTCTAAGTACAACAAATAAATAAAGCTGCATTTGTTCTTGTGTGATTGGCAGGTCTCACTCCTTTCTCAACTGTGCCTCTCCATCTACCTCTGGTAGCCCCATGGGAGGGCTTTTATTTGATGGACAGCTAAATGACAGTCTGCTTGACACTCTTATGGATCCTTCCAGCCTCACTGGCCTCCTTCCTCCTATGCAGGTACATTTCACTGCAACCGTCTATTGCCTAAATGCCTACTTTAATAAAGATAACTGTGAACTTTGATGTGAAATTATTTTGAAGGAGTTTGAGAACAGGTCTGTTTGAGATAACTTATAATCTCCTGGATCTTTTTCCTCATCATGTCCCATTAAAACCACAAAGTTCAGTGTTTGTATTATGATTTTATGCAACAGGTCAACACAAATGAAAGGAAAAGGAAACATTTTCTATCACTGTACTTATGGATGCTATACTTTGCTCTATGTATCCACTAGACTGACATTTTTTCCTGTTTTTCTTGCGAAAGGCTCAACCTTAGCTTGTTTGGATGAAGCACATTTATTAACAGCACTTCAGTCTCATTCAAAGTTTCTTAAATTATTTTATTTGTAGACCACAGCATAATGCTTCCACTGCCATGTTTTATCTCTAGCATTCTGAATAAATCCAGCTGTAGATCTGCACAACTGGATTTATACTGGGATTAATTTACTCAAATTAGATGTCTTCTGAAGTCAGCTGTTTGCACTGGGATTTATATAGAGGAAACAGAGTAAAGAGGGCTGAATATAAATCTATACCACATTTTATGGATTTTTAACATACATGATTTTTTTCCCGTTGTGCAGTTATTTACTGCTTTTTGTGAGTCTGTCACAAAATTCCCAATATAATACATTAGTTTATGCATGCAACGTGACAAAATATGAAAAAGTGTGAGGAACACATTTGGAAAGCTCGGTAAATGCCTGCAACGTTTTCATCTCAGGTATCGAGGGCGACCGCTCACTCCTCCTCGTCCAAGATGAGGCTGTTTGTGTGTCGCCATGGCGAGAGGATGGACGTGGTGTTCGGCAAACACTGGGTCACCCAGTGTTTTGATTCCAAAGGTGGGGGATGCAGAGTTGTGATGCAATCTTTAAAATGCCAGTGTTTTCTTCTCTTCTAAGACTTTCATCTATGCTGCACAGGTGGATACATTCGTTCTAATCTGAACATGCCGTGCAGCCTACCAAGCAGGAGCGGAGGACACCGGGACTATGATAAAGACTGTCCGATTACTGTGTTTGGCTCCACACAGGCCCGTCTAGTAGGTCTGTGTGTGTGTTATTTGCGAGTTATTCACAAATGCATGGTGTGGTTAGAATTCATTATGAATGACTGTGTGTTTTGGCCCATCTCAGGTGAAGCCCTGTTGGAAAGCCACACAACAATAGACTTTGTTTACTGCTCTCCTTCTCTCCGCTGCATCCAGACTGCTCAGCACATCCTCCAAGGTAGGAGCTCATCCTCATTCAACTCATCAGTAGACTGGCCACAGGCTGGTGTCAAACATCATCTAAACATGTACTTTGGATGATATTCTTTATGTGTATTTATAAATGTTACTGTCTGGTGGTGAGGGAGTTTTAGTGTTGGGTCTAAAATCTTTTTTCCAGGCTCTTATATCAAAAAAGTTAGACTGGAGAATGGCTTCAGTATGTTACGACAACACTGCTTGGCGCCAAGAGACTCAGTAGGAGTTAAAATGTGAAGCTTTTATCAACTTGTTCAATCATTGGAGACTTTTAGTGTCTTTTCTGCATGAAAAAATTACACATTTTGTCTAAATAACCTATCTGCTTCTCAGCTACATTCTCTGTTTTAATCTGTTTCAGGTCTCCAGCTGGAGGCCAAGACAAAAATCTGCGTGGAGCCCGGTTTGTTTGAATGGACCAAATGGGTTTCCGGCACCAGCCTCCCGGCTTGGATCCCACCGGCTGACCTAGTGGCCGCAAACTTGAGTGTGGACACAACATACAAGTACAAAGCAAAACGGATGTTGGATCATTTTAAATGTTATGTTGTGGTATAGTTAAATCTTCATGAACTTTGATTATTTTTTATTGGTTTTCTTGCTGCAGACCTCATTATCCTGTAAGCAAACTGACCGTGTCGGAGTCCTACGATACCTACATCAGCAGGAGCTTCCAAGTGACCAGAGAGATTCTGACAGAGTGCAAAAGTCTGGGTAAACTTTTTAAACTTTTTTACATTTTATTTTTGGAGAGGTTTTGCCTCATACACCAACATAATGTAATGCATAAATGTGAGAAGAAAAGACAATCAGACATGGTTGGCAACATATTTTATAAGTAAAAAATAAGTGTGGCATGCATTTGTATTCAGGCCCCTTTCATCTATTATTCTTAAATAAATTCTTGGGCCTGGATGCTGGTCAGAGTTGATAGGAAGATCTGTGGAGTTATAGACAGAGCAATCATGAAGGAAAACTTGTTAGAGGCTGCAAAAGGATGGGTGGAGGTTTAACTTCCTGTAGGTCAGAGATGTTTTAGTTCAATATCTTGGTTGTAACGACCTTCTCAGCATGTCAGTGTTCTGCAGAGGAATGCTAACGAGTCGTCATTTGATTCAGATGTGTTGAACCAGGGAGAGAATTAAAACATGCAGGACCGACTTTGGAAACGATGAACCCAAACATGCATTTAGAGCTATTATAATAGGTCAAAACATGGTGATTTATTTTAAAATGGCCCTGTTAAAGTCCAGACCTAAATTCAATTGAAAAACTTGAAATTAATGTTTTTTTGCAATGATTATTTTTTGCAAAACTTTATTCAGTTATGCATCTGTTTTTGTTACTGTATCTGATAAAATACTGCTGAAAAATATAGATGTTTTTCTGTAAGACAAATCTTGAAAAAGACCAGTGGGTTACCAGTTACAGTACATCCATATGTGTTTTTTATTTACCTCTGTCACACAGGAAGCACAGTCCTGATTGTGGCCCATGCTTCCTCCCTGGAGGCCTGCACTCGCCAAATACAGGGCCTCAGTCCCCAAAACTCAAAGGACTTTGTCCAAGTTGTCCGAAAGGTCAGTTCTGCTTTATCTCATGTTGCTTTCATCCCCTTACTGTACCCTTCTCTAGTTCCTTGCCTGTTCTTCATTTGTAACATGCACATCTGTCTTCTCCTGCTTGCAGATTCCCTACTTGGGTTTTTGTGCTTGTGAAGAATTGGGGGAGACAGGCGTGTGGCAGCTGGTCGACCCACCCATCTTGCCTCTGACACATGGACCCAATCACAGTTTCAACTGGAGGGAAATGCTAATGCAAGACTGAAGGATATGCTGTTAGACTCCCTATATTTTGTCAGCTTGAACTGCTGAAACATTATTTATTTTTTTCCTTTTACAATTCTAGAATTCCATCCAAACTACCGAAAGGACAAAGAGAAACACAGAGTGGCTTCCAGTGAAAGACATTATGCAAAAAATAATAAATATATATATATATATAAAAAAAAAAATTCCCTTCTCACCCACCGCGGGTGGTGTTTCTTCCTCTTATATATATATATATA
>CAEFZY010055865.1:0-29967 GCA_903066815.1 Brachyrhaphis roseni | reverse complement strand
GCGTCTGTGGTGGATAGAGAAGTTAAAATGGAGTTGATAGTCGTTTTCTGTTAGATGTCCTGATTCTAAAGAGGTATTGCATGGGTATGTTGGCATTGTTCTTGGCCGAGTTATGTTTTTTCATAAACAAAAATTATGCAAATCGCCCGGGCTCGGGCGGGTGGAGGTTAAGAACTCTAATAATCCCAGGAGAGTTTGGAAGATGCCCTTTCTCATTTAAAACAAACATTCCTTAAAAGAATAAACAACTCTTTGTAATTATGTTTGAGGTACACGTACAGAGCTCCTTTAAATATGACAAAAAAGAGAAACTATTTCTATGAGAATTTAAAAAAACCAAGTGATTGTTTTTAGGCCACTGTCTGGTGGAACACCTGAAATTACAGCTCTGTATGATTTTAAATGTGACTGTGACTCAACCTCTTCGTAATGTAGGTAAAGAAGTTCTTTAAAGAGGGTTCAAATGAGTATTAATTCTTCAGAAGCAGGTGAAATTATCATGCGAGTGGAAATGTAGAGCTGTTTCACTGGAAGCAGTTGTAAATGTTATATTTCTCCATGCATGAGGTAAGTTGGAAAGCATCAGTTTCTCTAAACTCAGTACTGTATTTAACTCAGTGCTAAACCTTTAATGAGGAAGTGTGAAAACGCTCCATCGTTCAATCAACACTTGTAAGCTCAAAGTAACAGAATGTAAATGTCACAAAAATAATTTGCAGGGTGTTGATCTCTAATGACTGGGTGTGAGGATATACGGAGTATATCTGTTAATTTTTTTACAATATTCAAATATTATACAGAAGAACAGCATCAGAATAATATACCTGGAACAGTTGGCGACTTCAACGCTGATCCCATAGCACTTCTGGCCACCACACTGAGGGGCAGGGTTATCGCAGGCTCTCGTCCGACACAGACAAGCCCCTGAGCTGCCTCCATCAGTGTGGGTGCAGGTGGACCAGCCAGACCAGGCACCAAAGCCCCCATCGACTGTAACATTACGGACCTGTTAGTGACAAACAGGACCAAAAATAAAACACTTTGAATGTCATGTTTTTGTTTTTTTTTTCTCAGAAATGGGTCATTGCATCAGTGTGGCTTTCAGGAATATGCTGCTCTGGGAGATCATCGGTACAGAAGGGTGAAAACAAAAATCAATTTTCCTCAAATAGATACAAAAAAAATCCATTACATCGTCTGCTGAGTGTCAAAAATTGAGTAGTTGTCTGCTATAACCATAACGTAAGACAGCAGAATCTGCTGCATGGTATAATGGAATTCCAAAACAGAAAAAGAGAGACTCGGAATATGCAGATTCATAAGACACCAATACATGGAAACAAAATGGGGCCTCGTCAATGAGTACATGAAGCAAAACAGAATCAAACTGGAAGGATCAGATATTAGAAGAGCAAAAATTATAAGTGTGATGACCTGGTCGTAAGGGTCAATCAACAGATTCAGCCCTGAGGATGCTATGAGCCCGGGTTGGTGCAACATTTCGGGATAATTTCTAAATGCAAAAGCATCATCACACCAGCAGGGAGAGAGCGCGATCATCATCTGTTTGGCAGAAGCCTGGCCTCTGCTCTTATTGGTAATTGAATTTTGTCGTGTGCCTAAATGAGAAACGCTTGGACCAGGCACACAACATCTGCAACAATGGGCAGCCAAGGAAGCAAACAGCTACACAGATGCAGCCAATAAAGCCAATATTGCAACATCATTCAGGCTGAGAGTGTGAGTGATTTGGTATTTGTGTATTGTCTACTGAATTATTTACTTTAGGTTGTACAAGATGTAATATTCAATAACTGATCCACACTGCATGGCTTTTATAAGAAAAATAAGCATGATTTTCTTTAATGCTTATATGTCGGAAGAGAAATAACAGAGTCTAGATATTATGTCAAATCTAAATCTACAACAGATTCCAGTGGCAAAAGAGAGGCCTATTTTATTTTTATTTTATTTTTACTTCACACAAAGTTCAACATCCCACATGCAGAATAGGAGATATGGCAAGAGTTCAAAAAGCTGTGAGGGATGACAATTTTACTTGAATCAAAATATTAATGTGGGATTAAAACCTCCTTGACGGGCTAACAGCAAAACTGCCTTCTTTTAAAAGTAAAACATCTTTCACCACAGATATAAGACTGCAATGCCAGATGGCACTTGTGAATTCGTTGGTGAATCACATCTCCTACCTCTGCCTACACAACACTTCTCAGTATGCAAAACCTTGGCTGGCTTTTAACTTTAGACCACCACTTTGCAGAAGTATGCAGCCGAATAGACACTAAGCCAGTTATATAAACCTTTGCACACCGTTAATGGACTAGTAGGGTGTGCAAGTGTAATGGTGATTAAAGAAATGTTCTGGTTTTTTTCCCTTTCACATCTTCTTGATGAGTTATTTTAAACAGATATATTTATTTTTCTTGTCTGGACTTCAGTCTCTGCATAATACATCTATTTCTTGTTCTCAGTGTTACGTTTTAGAAATAATGGAGCAATACTGTGTTCATCTATTTGTGTAAAGTGTCAACTCAGATGATTGACATTTGCAGGCATTTTTTTCCGAGAATACACTAAAGGGACTATTTATCGCTTCTCCCTAGGGATTCCTTTGGTTTACCAGAATTAAGTACCTGTTTCTGTTTAGGAGAAAGGTGCAAATTTTAGTCCGTGACCTAAAAACTCTTAGCCTGGTAAAACCCAGCCCCTGGTTCTGCAATTAGATTTAAACACAGTGTCTGAGGAGGTGTGTGAAGTCTGGGTTGTAGTTCTTTTTCTGCCATCTCATTACAGTTCAGCATGACCTCAAGATGAACTGACTACAACATCAATTTCTGGGAAAACTGGTAACTGTATCACATGTTTTCCACTTGAGAATACTTTTTCTCTCTGGCGAGTGACAGACTTCAAGTAGTGCTTTTAAATCTTCCCAGATTGACAAGCAGTGAAAATTACTTTCCTTGGGTCTGTTCATGTCTTTGGTGGAATGCTAACAATCACGTACTGTATGCTCCATCCCGGCAAAGTGTAAAAGTTCTGGTTTTGGACATGTGCAAAACAGCACATTTAATTTGTTTATTAGTTTTAATCAGATTCTATGTCTTTAAAGTACAAAGTTACCACTGTTTTTCCATTTTGTGTGATCCTAATGATAGAGAAAAAAAAATACAATAGTAGAAGGATATGGAAGGCTGCATTTTGCTTACTGACGTTGCAAGTAAAGAACAGCTCAAAAAAATAGGCTGTGATTTTATTTTCTATAGATGACTGAAATGTTATTAAGAATAGTTCTTGTAGAGAGAAGACCGAGGATTGTTTGTGCTTACGATTTATGCTAAGATAAGCATATAGTGTCTAGAGTCAAGCTACATATTTAATAAGCCAACATAAGTGGTATCAGTTCCCCTGTCTGTATTCCATCCAATAAATCATATTACAGAAAGATAAAGTATTTTAAATAATGAAAAACATACAGCAGAGTTTATATTTTCTATTTGTTTTACAGGCTTTATTTAAACATAGCTGTTTATGCAAACATTATTTATCTCCAAGAATAAAGGATTTTTCCTCAGAGGCTTGAGTGTCAAATATTCCTCTAAAGCTCCAATGTGCTTTGCTTGTCAATAAGGTCCACATGAAAGATAAAGGGAGTTAATATCTCTCAAACAGAAAAAAAGTGTGCTAGACAGTAATATGTCCCTAAAGGAAGAGAGTGAAATGTTGCTGCAAGCTTCTGCATAGATAATTCACTTCAACTAGACAGAAAGCAAGCCTATAATGTGTCCATCTATTCATCCATTTTTTTTTTGCACCCGTTAATCTTCGCAAGGTCATGGTTCCGATCTCCAGTGATCACTGGACGTGAGACGGGGTACACTGCCAGTTTTTCACAGGGCACCATAGATGCACGCAGGACACACACTCATGCAACACACACACAGTCCCACCTGAGGTTGGCTTTGAATTGACATGCATTCTTCTGGAGTGTGGGGGAAAACCCAGAGGACATGGAGAAAAATCCAAACATGGATGACAAGAAAGACCCCAGTTGGAGTCCAAGTTTCTGACTGGGGTCGGAAACTTGGACCCCAGCTTTTTGATGAAAAAAACTGGGGTCTTTTTGATGAAAGGCAGGAGTCCTAACAACTGAAGCTATTGATAAAGCTATTGTTGTAATATTGTCTTTTTTTCATGTGAACTATTCTTTGTTCAGTACTTTAGTGTTTACTTATTGGTCTTGTGATAATCATTATGGTCAAACACTCCAATTTTAGTTTCACAAGATCACTGGACATAAATGAAGATCACTGTCCCAGATACAAGCTGCAGTCAGATGTTTTAAGCTTTGTTTTCTCATAACGGCATCTTCAGCTCTGAGTGGCCTTTTAGCCCATGACGATACCGGACTCGTTGCAGTGTGAATAATGATGCTCTCTTACAAGCGTTATTTGGTTGGCTCTCACATTTTGCATGAAAACATATCCTTCACAGTTTATCATGACATGATCTCAAGTTTTACAACCTCCCTAAAGCTGCAGCAGGGAGTTGCAAGAAAACTGAGAACCTTACAAATCCCTCTCCTTGCTGCCTGCTGTGTTACTGCTCTCTGAGTAAGAAGAAAGGCTATGTATCTTTTTAAACAGCATATATAAATATCAAGTTTCAATTGCATGTAAATTTAAGTGCTGCAACACAATATAACCACAAAGATGTGACAGGACAGGATATCTTTGCTAAAGAATATTTAAACTAAGCATTCCACATCCCTCTGCATGCTTTATCACCTATCATTGTGAGACACATTTTTATTAAAGGATAAATCTGATCAGCAGATAATGGAAACTTCTAGTTATTGTACAATAGCAAAGCTAGCTTGTCTTTGCTTTGCTCTAAAGGACTAATGTGCAAATCCGTTGACATTTCAGTTAGGATTTATGCAGAAATATGGGAATTACAAAGTGCTTTATGTTGTGTTATATGCAAAGATCATAGGGCAGACTCATACTCACTGGACATTTTGTGATGCTCTGCTCCCACTGGCTCATTCTGACACTTTCTTCCAGGGTGGTACATTTTTTCAGCAACAAATCCCAGCCACAATACGGGTCCCTGGCTCCTACGCAGGCTCTAAAGGGCAGGAATACAATGGCCCTATTAGAGGGGTTTTGTGAGTCTGTTGTGTCACACAGATGTCTGTGCCTTAGAATGGCATAGATTCAACTAGATAGAAGGAGACAATTGATGAAGGTAATAAGTGGTGGTTTCAATGTCTTATTAAAATATAAGAGACAGCAGAGATTGGATGGAAGCAGAAAGTATAATTGAACATGTCAGAGGAGAGACAGAAAAAAGAAAGTAACAGAACAAATGAAAGCACTAGTAAAGCTAGGAAAAAAATATGTAGTATTGCCCGGGAATGTAGAAAATGATCATGCACTGGGCCCAGCATCATAAAATTCTTCCTTAATGTAGTGTGCTGACTACATTTTCAACATCAGCTCAGATAATATTCAATGTGAGGATATTTCAGTATATGTATATATATAGTGGCATATGTCTTTTCTGAAACTGCAGTACATGGTTTGTTGAGAGTAATAAAGCTACTCTTTTCATATAAAGACAAGGCTGTGGTGACAGTGCGGTGACATATCTTTCGGCCGCAGGCACCGACGTTCCATGACATGCCCCGTTGGAAACAGTGATTTTTTTTTTCTTTTTTTCTGAGGTTTCATAACAAAGAGACAGAATATAGTTACAATCTAGAATGAATCAGTAAGAAACAAGTGATTCACATGCTTTAGTATCCATCCCAGTGACAGCTCTAAAAAAGAGAAAGGGCTGGTGCTTCTGTGTAAAAATGATGGTGCTGTATTACTATGTGGCTGAGGAAGTGTTTGGGCCAATATGAGAGATGACAGACAAAATTCTGCTTCTTCTAAAATAAAAGTCATACACAGTATAAATAAAAAGGTGTAAAGTGTATACTGCACAGTACAAGGACAGTACAGGGACATACTTTTCACGTGATTGACATTTCTCAAAGTCCTTTTTCATTGATCCTAGATAATCTTTAAATTATCCGAGGAACAACTTGGGTATTTTTTAGCTGCGGGCCATTATTGTCGATATGATCTGAAATAGATGCCTAAATTATATATCACTTGCGTCTAGTTGCATCTGTAAATACGGAACAAGAGGTTCACATTGTGCGGTACTGCTCCACAAGAAATAAAAAAGACAAGATGTACCACTCTATAAATACAAGGTGATGGTAGTACTGAATGACAAAAGATGAAAGAACAAAAAGACAAAATATCAGGGCCTATTTTCCTGAGGGGCTCGGGGTCTTCCAAATTATGTATCCACACAACAAAACCACAAAAAAGCCATCATTTCAATATGTCAAGCCTGTCTCTAAAAGTAATGTCAAAGATAAAACGTAGCTATTAGCAACTGATGTGTGTCCTTGGTGAAGTTTCTTTTATCTGTTTCATCTGTTCTAACTTTTTCAGCCTTCATATAAAAAGAGAAATAGTGAATGTGATGAAGTGACTGCATTATGTTTTACAGAGCAATGGCTGTAATGCATTAAGGGAGCGGTGTGCAACGGTAATGGTGCAACAGAATAAAGAGGGTGCAATTTGTCAGCGCAATGACAGATAGGATTCAAATCTTGATTGGCTTTTACACCCGAGTTTGGCAGTATTTATTCAGACATGTGGCAGCCTACAAGACAGACAGAAACTCAAAATATCTGATTTAACTTCAGAACTCTGCACGAGGCAGAGAGCACATGGTTTTGTGCATGGGTCAATCAGCTGGGGAGGCAGTCAGAGGACAGCCACGAGCACCTCCAGTGGATCAGACAAAGCTGATTTGCAGGATTTAAAGTTTTAGCGCAGGCCTGGTACTCTCAGATAAAAACCATCTTCTGAAAAAGAAAACAATATACAGCTTGAAAACTTTGTTTACACATTTGCCTTTGACAGCTCCCATTGAGATTAATAGTGTTTTCTTTGTTCACGGACTCACTCTCTGCTCTTGTGGTAGCTGCATCTCTTGAGCGGTATCTTGATGACCTGGTCCCTGAAGCCCACGTAAAGCTCGCTGCGGCTGTGCAGGATCAGCAGGCTCCGTATCGGCTGCCTCTTCCTGGGCGGGAACAACTCAATCTCCTCCAATAGGCAGCTCCCCGTGGACTGGTTGAGAGGAGACAGCACTTTTCTGATAGTGCCATAATCTGGAAGAGAAAGTGGGGAGAAGAGAGGATTATGTCACAAAGAGGAAAAAGAGGCCGATAATCCACAAGAGAAAAGGTAAAGTAATGGGGGAAAGAGCAAAAGGAAGGGCAGGATAAGAATAACAGAGGGTTTGAAGAGGAAAACCAACAAATAATGTATGCTGAATGGGAAGAACTACACTCAACACTGTGAACTACAGAACAATCACTTCCTGAAGGAGGCTGTGGAAAGAGGAATAAAAGAGAAATGGGGCTGGATGTACAAAGCCTGGTTAAAGCATCAATATGCAGCACTGCAGACATAACGGAAGAGTTGATGAGGCACCTGAATGCATGATTTCTGGCCTACTTTTTCTTAAGGGAATATTCTAAGGGATGAAGCTGCTTTGTAGCTATAAAAGAGAGCGAAACGTGTGGAAAAGTGTGGAAATCTGTGGAAATCTGTGTCACCATGAATGTATTCTGACCTTTAATTTTGTAAGGTAGGCCCAGCGAGACACACTTTGAGGCAAATTTTCTTTTGGGAGAGAGAGCTAAAACAAACATAATCCATTATACTTGCAGTCCCCTGGGCGAGCCAAAGGTAATTAGGTGTACAGTGGAGCCATAGGAAGAAGGGCAAAATGCTAATAGGTAACTTAAAGGCATGAAATGTAAAAGTTAAGTTTTGCCCCAAGCAGTGTGGTCAGTAATGCTGCAGCAACTTGAGGCAATACGTACAATAAGAGACTTGAACCTTTCGGAATAAAACCCAGATTTACGGTACTGTTTTTTGTTAAACTTCTATGTATTTCATTGGGATTTTATGTGATAGAACAACACAAAGCAGTGACAGTTATGGCCTTCATAGAGTAAACAAAAGAAAACCAATGTTGAAAAGTAAACAGAATCATTTATAGTTTGCCACTATCAGCAAACTATAAATGATTTCCCCACAATGATAACAACCTTGGAAAAAGTTGCTCTGGTCGGACGAAACATCACCTTGAACGCACAATCCCTAATATGACATGGTGGTGGCAGCACCATGCTGTGGTGACTGTATTTAGCAGGGGAAGGGAAAATGCTTAGAGTTTAAAGGAAGTTGGAGGGAGCTAGACACAGAACAGTTCTTCATGAAACCTTGTTTATGGTTGCAAAGGACTTTACACTGCAGCAGAGTTCTGCCCTTTAACAGGCACATGCAACCAGAGATAACAGATTAGATCGCAGCATATCAGTGCTATGCATGAATGAGCCTAAGTCCAGACAAATCCATAAACATTTCATCCAGTCTCAATATTTTGCAAAGAAAAATGAAAATAAATTTGATTCTCAGCTGATATGCCAAAAAACTTGCAAATGCAATTGCAGCATGAAGGGATTTTGCAAAGTATTGATCCAGAAGGCTTAACACAAAGACAGTCACTATTTACATATTTAGCTGTGTAAAAATCTTTCTTCTGCTTCACAGTGATTTATTTGATTTTATTTTGTACTATAACCTTAAATTCCCAATGAGACATGTTGAAGTTTGTGATTGGATTATGAAAAAAAAAAAAAAAGGTTAAAGAAGCGTAAATATTTTTACAAGAAAATGTAAGGGAAATTCAACTTTAACTGTTAGAACTTGATTTGTTAAAGTACATTTGCTAAATTGTGGCCAATTTAGCAAATGATTTTTTTTTTTTTAAACTTTAGCAGCTTGTATGATTACAAGGTTGTGTGCAGAACTTTATTTATGACCCTTCTATTAAACTGATTTAATTTAATTTTGTTTTTAAATAAATTATTACACTATCCTGGTTCTTATTTTCTTTTTAAATAACTTTTCTTTGTGTGGCAGAATAAAACGGCTCTTTCTGAAGCCTAAAATATCTCATAATGTCCTATTATCTAATTTGGCATGTATTAAAGTGCTGCTGTGTACTGGAGGCGTGCACTTCTACGTTTCAGATTCTTTATTCCATCAAATCTACCACTGAGAAAGAAAAATGACCAGCAGGAAATACTAAGGAGGCTGAATAACAGCTTCACTGCTCTGCTCCGCAAGCTGCACGGTTGTTTGAAAGAACCTCACACTTCGACATCTTTGAACTCCCGGCTGGAGCTATTAGATTTCCCCACAATGGCCCCAATCAGTGGGGTGCGTTTAGGCGTTAATAACAGCGTGTGATTAGGTACAGTATGAGTGCAAGCCAATGGCCCTGGCAGTGGTTCAGATGTTTTCATTAGTGTCTGGTTAGTGTCTGGGGAACTTGCAGTGTGGGCAGCTCTGGTTCATTGCTGCATTGATCACAGTAGCATACCAACAATGAGAGGGGAGTTTTCGAGGGAGATGCCAAGCATGGAGGAAGTAAACTGGAACACACACAGATTGCAAGTGTGTGTATGAGAGAGAGTGTGACTGTACATATGCGTGTATCACATACGATATGTGAAATATCCTAAAACAACATAGACTCTTTAACAGGAGGACCATGTTGCTATTTCCCAGCGGGCTTTTTTTGGTACATTAGTAGAGCAAAGTGGGTCACTGCATTCAAAATTATGTTCAGTACACCTGTTTGTCGCCCATGTTACATTACAGCAACTCATCAAATAATAACTGGTAAACTGGAGACCTTTTGTTGCTGTTTTCTGCAACTTGCCAAGTCTAACATCATTGCAGGATCACACCAGTTTGATCAAACAATGCACTGATAAGCAGATGGTGCCAAACGCACACATCAGACAGAGTAAATGTGTAATGACCGCACATGTGTCATTTGCCCACCATTTGTCTCTCTTTAGACATGACTATTGGCTGTTTTATGGTGCATATAGAAGAGAGATTACATCTTCATGAAAAATGCTTCTTCTGTTATCTATGTGTGCATTTCAGTGACTGCATGAGGCTTTCGTAACATATGTGGAACATGTGTAGGTAAAAGGTCATGAAGCTCATGTCAAAGCAAAAGCTTTGATGTCTTGATGATGTTGATACAGATTGACTGGTATTGTTCTTCTTCTTACGAGAAACTTCTTTCATGTGCAGAGTGCATTTCAAGGCCTTCAAGCTCCTAGGCCTTTTTGTTTTTTAAGAACCATCAATATTCACAGCAATAAAAGTAAGGATGAATAAAACACTGAGACAATGTGTGCATTAAGGTAATTTATTTGGTCTCAGTCCTGAGCAGTTCTACCATATGTACAGTAAGTAATTATACGAATTAGATTTTGTTCACTATTTTAGTTCCCACAAAATTGAATGTATTTCATTGTGTGTTTTTTTTTAAATATCTCCAAATTAGTCAAACTGGATGTCTACAAATACTAATTTTGAAGTCTTGCCCCAGTTTCTTCTTTCTATCTAAAAAAAATATATATTCATAGCTCTTATTGTATGTATAGGTAGAAGTGATTACAATCCAGTCATTTTTGTCTTTCCATAAATTTGTGTAGAGCAACAAAATGTGCATTGCCCCTCAAAAAAAACGTTGGATTATTTTGTTTTATAACTATGTAGTGCAAAGAATTTTGCTTGCATTTCTATTTTTTGATTTAAGGACAAGTGTGAATGTCAAACATCAACAGGAAAAAGTAATAAGTGTTCCTATTGGATGAAACCATGAACAGCAACTTGTTCATGGTTTCATATTTTAAAAACTTAAAAAATATAGTAACCTTTCAAAAACAAAGGAAAGACTGTGTGAGTTTAATTCTAAACCTAAAAGAACAACTTTCCCCTATACTACTGACACAAACAGATTTTCTTATTAGAAAAAAAGTTGTTCTGATGTACTTACCAGTGGCCAAATAAATGATGTGGAACAGTGTGTCTTTCCCTTGTACCACATCCACTGCTATATGAGTGAAGCGCACATTGTCTTCCATGAAATAAGGAACAGGGACCACTGGCTGGACCACCTCATGCATCAGGAGAAACTTCTGTGCATCCTGTAGGTTTCTTTGAGTCAGGTTCACATAGGAGCCAGAGTTGATGGTGCCGCACTGTATAGATGGAAAAAGTTTGGAAGAATATAACATTATACTTCATTATATCCATAAAAGTCAAAGGTTTTAAGGATTACAGGATAATATGCTTAGGGATTTTTTTTCAAAAATAAACCAAGAGATGGAAATTTAAGGGAAGGAGTGATTAAATGAACAAGGAGGATCATTGCCTCTTTTAGTTGGTTTTTTATCCTCCCAACTTCAAGGCTTTGTAGTCACAGAGTTTGATGGAAAGAGACTGAATGAGTGTTTCACTGAGTGGGTAGTTATCTCTTTTATGAGATTTCTCACTCATATGCATACATATTGCTGGTAAGCTTTATTGCTACTTGGAAAATAATATTTCCGGATTGTGTCATTCTTCAGCTCAGAAATGATAACTTCAAAAAGTGTCTTAGACCTCATTGTTTTCATTATTAATATTTTTAAAGAGACTCAGTGAATCTGTATCAGTCAAAGATGGAGAAGCAATGATTTAGTAGTGAGGAAATCTGCTGTCACAAAGTGACAATAAATAAATGCATTTTTCTAGCTATATTGTTTCATTCTGGAGACAAGTTTTGATTTCTTAAAGGTAGTAAGATTCATAGTTAATATCTAAAATGTTTAATATTTAAGACTAAATTTATCCAGGGGTGGTAATTACAAATGTAGATCAATAGATTACCACTTCTAACCATGAAATACAAAAATTCCCAAAAGTTAAAACTATATTTTTGGATGTTACATGGTACAATGTAAGAATTTCCTAATGAACTGTATACTTTTGGACGGCACTGTACGTAGCTAATATTTGCCTACCAAAAGCCACTTCCATGATATGATGACTCACGGAAATGGCTTTTTCCTCTTCGAAGTGCAGAGGACAAGGTGCAGGATAAAGCTAAGGACAAAGCGAAGGGAGAACTGGGAAACTAAAGCTAACCAAGCGTGCCCCTCTCAGTAAAAGATGTCCCACGATGAGCTTGGGATTTTGAATTGAGGCATCTTTCACAAAGAACAGGCTTCCACCAGAACACAGAGCAGAGAAAACAAAAATATGTCTTGCATGGCAATTACACCACCCAAAACAGACTGCTGCTGTTTTAATTATAGTATTGAATTGCATTTTCTCATCTCCAGGCTAACAGTGCACCTTTTTACTGCTAAGCTGAGGCTGAACTCTGGCTGGTGATTTGTTCCTGGGAGTCAAGCTTCAACGGCAGCATTATGGACATGTTATACAGATCAATCCTTGGCTTTTAGTGGGCTGACAAACGACTATCATGAAGGGCTTCTAGTCTGGTGAACGGATCAGTGCTTTTGCAAGTTCAGAATGTGAGAAATTGCAGCTCTGAAAGACTACAAGACATCCAAGACTGTGCTTGCCAGTGTCTCAAACAATCATCCTGCCCCTGGCGAAAAAAATATGTTGAATGTTTGCAGTGTGGATGTTCAAGTAACACACGTCTAAAGTTTCCCTTTGTGGTCTGCTTTTGCATTGTGCTCAAGGATGCCAAAGCATGTGGATGA
This sequence comes from Brachyrhaphis roseni, assembly GCA_903066815.1. Taxonomy (NCBI): domain Eukaryota; kingdom Metazoa; phylum Chordata; class Actinopteri; order Cyprinodontiformes; family Poeciliidae; genus Brachyrhaphis; species Brachyrhaphis roseni. Next base: position 17,219 of record CAEFZY010055865.1, on the reverse strand, counting down.
CAGAATTTTGCAGCGTGTTTGGGTCTAGCCACTGAGGCTCTATTACAGCGAATGCACTGTAAAATTGATGTTATGAGCAGAGAGTCAAGGTGAGGGACACAACCATCATTTGGCTGAGGGCCCATCCAACACTCAGCTGTCTCCCCCTCTCATCATCAGGGCTAAGTGCCCTGCCAGGATGACATAAGTGGCACTCAGAACCGTGGTTGTTTTACACCATGTTTTTGCAAAATGGCAGTGTGTTTAAAATGTCTTCCTAGTATCATGGCATTTCATTTTAGACTCTGTGTTTCCTGAGTAACTAAACGCTTAACACTTGGCAACACCTGATCCCAATCTTTGATGGATTTGCTGAACCTTGCAAAGGACAGTATTCATATCTCTTGACATTTTTCATATTTTGCTCTTCTTGGTTTGTTTGTTGTAAATGCCTCAAGCCTATTTTAAAGGCCTTCTGAACAAAATGTTTTGGTGAAGTTGAGTTGAAAAGAAGAGTTGCATTGTTTTCTCAGTTCATCTATTGGTTAAAAATGTCATTTACAGTTTGTTTATATGGTTTCTTTGAGGTAAAATAAGCTTCCAGTTAGGGATATTTTCCTTGTTATGGTAGCCATACCTAGGATATATATGTTTTTAATAAAAAGATTAAATACATGGTGAAAAAAAAATGTATATACAGCATATATATATATATATATATATATATATATAAGTTTTTTTTATATATATAGAAATTGTCTGAAAGAAGGGAATTTGGATATTTGTGAAGAAATAAATGTCAAAATATTTTAACATATACTCCTAAGTGGATTTTTTATTAAGTTTGTTACTAATATGCTTCTAAAAAAATAATCAAACACCAAAATCAGCCTTCGAAACGAGGTCCTTCATTGACCATTTGCTGATATTACATTGACCATCTTGAGCTGCAACCTGCTGTTTTGAGGTTGAGCTCATTGAATTGTTGAAGATTCTTCATGCAACACGTGTGTGTTGATGGCTAACTCTCCAAGTATTTTGCTGAGTGGCAACAGGTTGGACAGCCTGTCAGGTTTCGCTCGCTGACTGATTCTGAGCGACGAGTTGTCAACAGGCGCAAGGCACCAAACACCTGGCCTGACAGGAGAATACCTGCCCAACCAGTTCCTGCCAACGGCAAACACTCACATGTACCTATAGCTTTTGATATGTGGAACCAGTGGGAGGGACAGACAGTTATTTTACTTCTTTGTCCTAATTTTAATAGTGTCTTAGTTCAAAGTTAAGTTGCTTGTGTTGAAGCATGAAACCGCTGTGAACACTACTTTGAAAATCTTATACAGGATTATAAGGCCAAAGGGTTAATGTTGATTATGTCGCGTTTGGGTGGAAACTAGTTTGGCCTCGGGTTTCTGATGTTTAATAAACTGTGATCTGTTGTTCTACTTTCCCTCTGCAGTAGTTCCAGTTCTGACTTTGCCATGCAAAGGTTTGACAGGAACTCGGAGGTGTACAAGATGATCCAGGAGAACAAGGAGTCACGCACCCCACCTCGTCAGTCCAACACCTTTAAAATGCTGCAAGAAGTGCTGGAGGCTGATGAGAAAGGTTAGAAGCATGCGGATTTGCAACTCAGTCAGGAGAATTGTTTTGGTTTTTGGTTTTTTCTAAATTTGAATATGGCGAAAGGAAAGGAAAAAAAAGTTGGAAAAGCATGTTGTCAGAATGTCTTTATCAGCAGGTTTGTTTATATCTATGTTTGTCTTCAGAGGCAGCCCTGCGGTTTCCGGGGAAGCTTTCCCCTAACCCACCGAAACAGAGCACATCTGCTGCAGGAGTCAGCAAACACCACACCTGTGAGAAGTGTGGCACAAGCATTGTGTAAGTCCTCCTGTAGTTTTAGTACCACTGTATGGTTTCCATCAGAGGTAATGTTCACACACCAATCTTAATGTCGCGTTGAACTTTTTATAATGCATTTAAATAGTTATTTATCAAGGGTTAAAGGAGTATACAACATAAAAAATCAACTAACTTTATAAACAAGATGTGGATGCATAAGTTTAAGTTTGTTTTGTATTTTTTCCTCTAATCCAGAGAAGGTCAAAACTAAAGAAACACTCACACATCCCCATTGATATGGATGGATAAATGTCCTTTAGTAAGTTGCTAAGCCTGTCTTTTTGGAGATATAGACATTCTTTCTTTTTAATTCTGGCTGCATATTTGACCATAAATCCATCCATAAATTGTAAAGATCATTTATGTTGGTGGGTTTCCTGGCACAGGCTCAACTTTTTTAGCATATTCAATAAACTTTCAGTGGAATCGAGACCATTCAATGATCTTAATGTTAGCCTGCTTTATCAGCTTTAGATTTGGGATCATTGAAAGCTTAAACCATCAAGCTGTTGTTTTTAGATAAGCTCTCATATTTGTCCTGTCCACCAGTAAAACAAACCCTTAGCATGATGCTGCCTCCACTATGCTTTTTAGTTCCTGTTCAAATGTTCTCCTGGACTTCAAACATTCCTATTGCTTAATCAGTTTCAGCCAAATAATAAAGATTTTTCCCCAAATACATTTGACTTCTCCATTTGGGTAGCTGCAGTTTTCAGTCAATCTTTCATCACAGTTTTTGTGCAGGTACTTCTTTCTTGTCATCTTCATGATCCATAAGACACTTGACCATGATACTGATGTCCCAGCAGCTTCCACTTAATGCCCGGTCTGAGCCTTGGTGGTTCCTGTAAATTAAAAATATCTGTCATCTCTGACCTGTAGTTTTTAAAGAGATTTAATGTACGGACTTTAAAGCAGAGATTTCTTTCTACATCTACAGTCTGAAAACTGTTTTCCTGTTGTGAGTGGCACAGGTTTGAGCTTTGATGGACTTTACATACAGTTGGATGTTCGGAAAGGTCAATGTTCCCAAACACACACATGTTTGTGTGGCTATCTTTGTGGGGACTTTCCATTGACTTCCATTTATTTTTACAGCCTAAACCTTACCCTAACCATTACATACCTAACCCTAACCAAATCTCAATTCACACCTTAGTGAATCTTAATCTACCCCTGACCCAAAAACTATGTTTTCCCTTGTGGGGACCAGGCTGCTTTCCCCACAAGGAGCAGTGGGTCCCCACAACGTAGTATGTGTCAGGAAAATGGTCCCCACAAGCTATTACAAACAAATGCACACACACAAACACACATGGCTGGCTTTGAAAAACTTGCATTTAGCTTCCTCTCCATAGCCTTTTATTCAACTCTGTGGAAATTTATGTGCTATGCTAGAAATGGGCTGGTATTGTTTTTATTTTTCTAACATATTATGGTAAAAGCACTCTTTTTATTGTTTCATTGAACCGTTACTAATTTGCAGTAAAATGTCACTACTGAGTAGAACTGTGGTAATGAAGTAGTTTTTGTGATTATGCTTATTTTAAGAGCATGTTTTGTGAGGCTTTTTTTGTAGACTTTTAGCTAAAGGCTTGATTTTTCAGGCATCTTAACATCATAGTAACCACTCTTATTCACCACAAATATGACAAAGTTTTAGGTCCATTTCTTTCATCAATTTCTTTCATAAATTTGAGCCTAAATGGGAAACAGAAAATCCACAAACTCAAACTTGGGCACCCAATTCTTGTTTTTCCCCAAGTTCTTTGCAGTCACTAGTTGCATCATTCCAAATTGGAAAAATATGTTTATATGGAAAATTGAAAGCTCAGAATTAATTACATTTATTCCAAATAAGTATATGTAAGCTCCTCAAATTGCTGAGGCAGTGGAACATTCGTATTTATGGACTAAAGGTTTTGTTTTATGTATCTATCTTTTGTATGGTTTTTTTGTGAATTTAATATTAAATATACATTAAGGGGGCACTTACAGAAGCACCATCTGAAAATGATAAACATATTGTACTTACAGAAAGAAATTTAGTAAGAACTGGAAAAAGGACGAACCTTTGAATAAAAAAAGTGGAACAGACTGTATTTATCCAGAAAAGATAAATCAGAAAAGACAGAAAATAAGATCCTTTTCAAATATCTGACATGTTTACGTCTCTATTCAACTCCACAGGACACAGGCAGTGCGCATCACGGACAGCTCCTTCCGTCATCCGGAGTGCTACACCTGCACAGATTGCGGGCTTAACCTGAAGATGAGAGGTCACTTTTGGGTTGGAGATGTAATGTATTGTGAGAAGCATGCCAAAGAGAGGTATCAGGGCCCAGGCAACTCCATTCAGACCACCGTGTCCCCCCGCCAATGAGTTGGCCCCTGCACGCCTGTTCCACTCTGCACAGAGTGCTGCTTGCCTCCCTGAAGCACCACCTCATCTGACTCACGGATACACCTTGGAAATATTTTTTGTGGGGTTGATATTACATTAATTTCTGATCTTTAATCTTTAATCAAATAATGCAATGTATAATATACACTTCATTGCCTTACTTTTTGTTTTATGAGAACTTTTTTTCCCAATATGGTTCATCCTTCATGGTCTCTGTCATTCTTTGCCCACATAATACTCAGGCCAGGTTTAAGAACGCAGATGCTTTAAAAAAAAAAAAAAGTTGAGTAGAACCGAGAATGAGAATTTTCTGATTGAATAAAAAAAGGGACCAATAACTAATAAACTCTGCATGCTGCCTTAAAGTTGTTCAGATGGTGCTGTGCGAGTGTGTGAGTGTGTGTGATTGCATGCTTTCTCATGCAGACAGCTTCTGCATGGCTTCATATTGTGTGAATGGTTGTGTGTGTGTTTCCACTTGACAAAGGCAAGAAAAAAAAGATGGTTGCCAAGTTATTGTAGAGATGTGGAGAGTGGCAGATTCAGGGCAAAATGCCTCTTGAATTTATCTGTACTTATTTGTAAACTGAATAGATAAGAATCGGTAAAGCAAGGGGCGCTTGTTGTTTGGCTCTTTTTTAATTTAGAGGGACAAAATATCTTTTCAATATATAAATATTTTTGATATTCTTTTGATGATGATATTATAATGTAGATCATTTAAAATGCATATTGTAAGCATGGGACAGTTGATGTGATACAAAGTTATAATGCAGCACATGTCCAGTTCCAGCAGTACTCAGAGATGGACTTTAATCTTCACATTTTTTGTGGAATATAATAAAGTTGCACAACCTGAAGTCTCTCCTGATAGGACTTTGAAAGTCTGTTTAATGTGTGACTAATTTCCTGCCTTGTCATTTTTATTGGAGTTATTTTGGGTAATCTTTCTTATGCCTGCTTCAGTTCACAACTGCAACAATCGTGTCAATGCAACTCATAGGATCTCAATATATATTTTTTTCTTCTGTTACAGCTAACCAGTTAAATGTTTAAAACAGTTTGTTTTTTCTTTTTAAATTGTATTTGACTTTATGTTCGTTTGTTACTCCAACCAAATAGGTTAAGCTCCACTGAAGGCCTTTACATCGAGAAATCTAAATATTTATTCAAACTCAAGGAAGTCTAGCAGCATTAAGGTTGTATTAGTGTGATTAATGTAAAGTTTACAGTAGTGGGTTAGGACAGGTTACAGTTAGTACTGGTCTTAGTTAATCTCATAACACTGAATTTTAATGTAAACTATTACACTTTCAATAAATGGTTACACAATTCTATTATCTACCACAAGAGGGTGGTATTGCTACAGTTTTAAAAGAATTATTTTTTCCATGTGTATTTGGGGAAACTGTGTGTAGACTTAAATTATTTAATCCTGGTCAAAATGTGTAGCAGGATCAGATGGTAACAAACTATAAAATATTTTGAGCTTTAAGAATTCAAGCTAGAAGTTGATATTTAACTAGCAAGAAAACACAAACATGACTGATTCAAAAAGTCGATTTTACATCAGCCCCCCAACCTTTTTAAAGAGTAGCGAGAGCTGAACTACTGGGTCTCTGTTACAGTTTTCTATATAGTGCCACTAGATGTCACTGTGTTACCAAACACACAGTTTCCTGTCTGGAAGTGTCTTTTGTTTATTCGCTGGAAGAAACACAATACTGTACTATACCTCATCTCAACAGTCGCTTGGTCTGTTGCTCTGATTGTGCAGAGAAAAGTTAACTACATTTTGATTATTTCCTCTCAACCATCTGATCTGGGGGACAATAGGGAAATCCTGTCCCTCTGGAGGAATCACAGATCATGCCTCTTATGAACTGCTATCTAATATTTGTCATCCAAATCAAACATTAGCATAGTTTGTCTTTTTGCACTTCCAAGCCTTGCTACGTTTCACCTCTCTCTCTCTCTCTCTCTCTCTTTCTCTCTCTCTCTCTCTCTTTCTCTCCCAGTGTTCTCTGCTTTCCCCATTCTTCACCTGGGATGGAGTCCAGATGTGGAACAGAGAAAGGAGAGATTGCTTGCTTAGCTATACAGGGCGAAGGGGGGTGGGGGCTGCAGAGAAAATGTTGGAACGACATTAAAGTTTGTCTGGATACCATTAAGTACAATTTGATGTAATGTGCAGTTTGGGACGCAATGTTTAAAATGGAAACTGTGCTCTCCAGATGAGAGAGATTTGGGCCTTGTGGGGCTGGAGGGGGGTGTTGCACTTGAAGCCTTATTTAACAGCTTGGATAAACACCCCTCTGTTTCATTACAGAACAGGCGCCCATCTACTCCTTGTGCTTTCTTTTAGTAACCATGCTGGCTGTCTGAGCCTGCTCCAGAGTACAGTATCACATACAGCAATAACAAACCGGGGGTCTGCTGCAGGGGTCAGAGCACAGTGCACTATTATATACTGCCAGGCTGCTTGCATGACTGGGGAACCTGTAGTTTGAATGTGTCAGTGAACACATGTCAAGCCCAATTGCAAGAAGTAACCTTTTCAAAAGCGTTCCTCCTGCACCGCCTCGTATTTTGAAACGCTCTCCAGATTTGAATCACCACAGCCTCTGTCCTCCCAGGCCTCTCGTATATCAAAAAGTATTTTTAAAACAGAAGTAACCTTCTGTATTTTTGGAACTTTTTGTGCACACAGCTAAAAAAAAATAAAAATAAAACTGAACCGCAGGCCAAAGTGAAAGATATAGTAAGTGGAGCTCAACTTGGAAAAAAGAAAAGTATTTTAACAAAAAGATTGAGGTTTGGGAATATTATTTTTTCTTTCAGAGTAGACCCAGGATTAAATCAAAGTATTCGCTTGTGCAAACACATTCGGAGGATCTGGAAGCCCATATATTTCACTACTCTTACAACATAAACAACATATGGTATGCAAAGAGCAACACTCTCAATCTCAGTCAACTTTGAAACATTTATGTTTAGTTACAGCTTGACATGTTTGAAGTGGACAAAAAGCCATTTGTATTCAGAGCTAGCAGAGTTTCACTGCATTAGCTTTTTGTTACTGTGGAGATTGCTACAAAACATGCCGGCATTAAGTAAGGCAGATGTCTGATCTTCAAAAATCAGAAATAGGCAACAAGAAAATATTTACTGAACCAAACTGGCCATTGGTGAGAATCAGGTTAACTGCACCAAAGTTTAAAACAACCAGAGCTAAGACAAACGAGGCTGGACAAATACTCAGGTTTATTTTACCAACACATTCAGGGATGAGGAAAAACGTATCTCCAAAGCAAGATGGACAGGTGCAACATTTTGGGGTCATTAGGTGTCATCGGCAACCGTTTGGGTATATTCATACCGACCGATTATCTTAGAGTGATGGCAAAATGAATCCTGTTCTGTCCGACCATTACAACTGTAAATCTGTAACTTTGACTTTGTTAAACTCCATTGAGGCTTTATCAGAAACCCGGACAGAGGAGATTAAGATTGAACTTTTCAGCCATTAACACTGCACTTAGTTTTGGCAAACATAAAACTCTACTTAGCTGAAGTATACTTGCGATGCAACAGTTTTTTGTAATCCCCCCCAAGACGATATGAACCTTTTTAGGCTGCTTGACGTCTTTAATACAATGGTTTTAAGCTAAATTTTGTACTTCGTCAAAATACTTAAATTGAACGAGGGTCTGCAGCATACCTCTAGTGGTCACTGGGCGAGAGGCGGGGTACACCGTGGTCAGACCACCAGTCCATCACAGATACACAGGACAAACAACAAGCACATAGTCTCCAACCAAATAACCTAACATACAAGTTTTTTGACTGTGGGAGGAAGTTGGAGAACCAACGCAAGCACAAGATGCAAAGTTAGGGTTTTTTTGCTACATGAGTGGTAGCACCAGACAGTCTAGGAAAAATGACAAAATCAATCTTTTTAAAATCTAAATTAAACCCTATTAGAAACTCGTAGGGTGAACTGGAGAGTAGTGTGCATGGGAGACCTGAGAAGTGGACAATCTGGAGACACCGTGGAAAACAAAGTAGCTTGCTGTCTTGTGTGCTCCAACACTGTAAAATGAACAGCCTTGCCAACAAACACTTATCACCAGCATTATTACAGCTCCGTCTTTGTTCATTTTCACGCTTACAGTGCTCCATTTGATCATAAGTCTTTTTCCAGGAACAATATAGAATTTAGTGAAGTGCAGCCTATCTATAAAAGTCTTCGCTTCCTCTCGTTCCCGCCGATTGAATGGACAGTCTTTGATCTGCTCAGGCACACAATACAGCAGAGGTTTCAGCATTCATTCATAACTTTACTTTGCTCCTCCAGCCCAGACACACATTGAAAGCAAGACCTTCCTGTGTTGTAGATGGAAGCAGCTAATTCAAAACAATAGTATTCCCTGTTCTTTATTGAGGAAATTTTGCTTTTTCCGAAGGCTGCTTGTTGATTCATTAGTTTTCCTGCATGACATCATGGTTTAGCTATTTGAGGTTTAACTGTAAAGTTATTTATACTTTAGTTATCTTGAAGTAAAGTAAAACTGATGAGACACTTTAAGACAATACCTTTCAATCATTTAATAAACGTTAAATATGCTATCTATACTTTAAACTAATTACACATCAGGTGATATAATTTTACTCTTATTTCTGGTAATTTTATTATTTTTTGTACCTTCTCAGAAGATTTGACTATTCATAAGACCAATAAAAAAGTTCTACCTGGCCGAGAGCATGTAGTGATTGTACTGTACTGCACATTTACTCAAGACGTAACCATGGTTGCTTGTACACCAGGAGATCAGACTGTGGTTTTAAAGTAAGTATCGGCATTCTTGGCAGTGTGAAGAGGTGCCAACTCTTGAAGGAAAACAAAATCAGCATCTCCAAAAAGATTCTTGGCATAAGGAAGGAGGAAATGGTCTGAAATGTTGTGAATGCACTGAGTCTGGACTTGATAAAATACAGTGGACCTGCAGCAGTAAATGACATGTCACCCCAAATCATCGCTGCCTGTGGAAACTTCGTGCCTCTCAATAAACGTAAACTCCTCTCCAGTGTTTCTCCGGACTCTGGAATTTTGATTTGGAAATAAAATGTGAAATTTACTTTCATCTTATCAGTCATCCTTGATAAGACATGTGGTTCAGGAATGGCAGAGGACCATAAATGTAAAAACTGAAGCCCATGTCATTGATGCGTTGGTGAGTTCAGCTCTTGAAGAATTGACTGCAGCTGCAAACCACCTTCTGTATCTCCTCAAACACTTACAGGAACTTTTCTTCAAAACTCCTTTCAATGCCGTGATTATACATTTCCTACCACATTTTTGTCCATCCACTCGACTTTCCGCTCGGACGTGGTTCTCTGCGAACAGTCAACTTCTTTGGGAAGTAACTTTTGTGAGGGTGTCAGTGTCTCCTGGACTGTTCAGCTGGTAGTTTTCTTTGGGATTGGACGGGACCATTCGAAGCCTACAACATCAAAACACAACAGTTTTGAATTAGAAAGGATTTTCATTGCTCTTATGTAATGTAATTTTCTGAAAACACATTCTGGGCTTTTGTTACCCGTAACTCCGTAAATTAACCGTAGTAGATTGTGGTAGTATATTTCTGTAATATGAGTTCAAATTATTTGAACTGTTTGTTTTCCAAGCAGCCATATCATGGACTGTAACTGTGGGGGAGGCAGAGCACAGAACACCTTTATGTAATTACTGTGGAGGGCAAAAACACAAAATAAAAAAATAAATTATTGTCTGAGGTGTTATAGGACGTAGTCCCCTAAAATAATCATCTAATCAGGGCCTCATTCAGTTTTGGGTCGGATCTGGGACTGTGTGAAGTGATTTCTGGTGGGATGGCCCTGATCCGGATGCGCTAGGACCGTGGGGACGAGAGCGCAGACGGGGAAGGAATGGGCGCACTTTGGGTAGTATACCCTCAACTGAGTGAGTTTTGAGGCTGACAGAGGCAAACAGGCAAAACCCCGCTTTATTTTGAGGAATTAGACGGGAGCAGATGAGGAACAAACTCCTTTCTTGTCCGACTTCTTTCCGTCTCCCGTCCCCCTACTCCCTCCCTCCCGATTAAATTCAGTTTAAACTGCGTGAGAGTGCGTGGACCTCCCGGGAATCGAGGAAAAAGCCGAGGAAAACTTTGAAAAGATTCATCGGAACAAGACAGTAAAGTTAATTTATTCATCTCTTCTTTAGAAATAGTTGCGTCTCGGAATGAACGTGATTGAGTAAAAATCAGCAGCGCGTGGATTGACTTTCAGAGGGCAAGATAACGGTAATCTGGACACTCCCGTGAATCCTGAAAAAAGTGTAAATCTATTTTTTGTCTTAATCACAACCAAGTTTTCCGGGACCCAGAAAGCCATCCCTGGTATAACTGCTGTAAACCACCGGATGGACTCTCGTCCTGTGGATTTAATGACCTTTTGGAGCGAAGGGGAGCCGTGCGCCCAGGCTGCCATGACATAACGGGACATTTGGAAAATCAGCGCCTCTGATATTTCTGGAATGACCGGATGAGCTAGGAGTTCACTGTTGAGCGAAAGACTTTCACCCTCCATTCATTTATTTAACCGAGCTCAGCGTAGCTTCTTCATAATCCCTTTTCATAAACTCCAACCGAGATCTCCATGGTGGAGACATGGGATGACTGGAGGCGGGGGTGCAGCTGAGGTGAGATCCAGGCGAAGGACAATGGTTGCGCCCGCAGCTGGCATCCCTCTGCTGCCGGGGCGTCTGGTGCTGATGCTGCTCCTGCTCTCCGCCTCCGGAGCGGGACTCGTCCAGGTTTGCCCTGGGCCACTCGCCTCCACCAGCGGCTGCAGCTGCGCGGAGGATCGCCCCAAGGCGCACAGCGCTCAATCTGTGGGCAGGAGGGTGAGCTGCAGCAAGGAGGAGCTGGTTGAACTTCCGGACTTCAGTTTGTTCCCCAACAGGACCGTCACTCTGTAAGTTGAAGCATTAACTTCTGCACACACTCATGTGCGTCCAGGTTCCTTCCGTTCAGACTGCGTCCTCTTACTTGAGCAAAGTTCGTCAAGCACGTCTCCACGAAAACTGTGTTTTCAAGGATTTCCACTATTGACTTAAAAGTTCCCATACGCAGACTTACAGTTCCCTTTCAAAATTATTATTTCTCCTCAAAATTTGTCAGTTTCTTTTTTTGATAAAAAACACAAAAAAGTGGGACATTCATTTATATGAACCCCCACTTTACTCAGATACCCCCAAAAGCAACAAAGTGCAACATTCAGAAGTCAGGCTAGTAAATTTATCTCATAGAGCAACATGGCTCAATCCATCATCTGATTGATGTGAAGAAAATGGCAAAACCGTAAAACTACCAGAACATGGTTGCCCATCAAAACTGGCAGGCAGGACAAGGAGAGCATTAATCAGAGAAGGTGGCTACAGGTTATGCACGCCACAAATTGGACCTCAATGAAAGCAGAAGGAAGCCATTGTTGAAAAGCAGTTTGCTACAAGACATGTAGGGCACACAGTAAACATAGCAGAGGGTCTTGGTGAGAGTCAAATGTTTGACCTGCATGCAAAACACTATAAGTAGCATAAAACTGGCACTGCTTATCGACCTGAACACACCCTCCAGCCCTGTGAAACATGGTGGTGGCAGCATCATGCTTTTGCTTAGCAGGGACAGGAAAGCTGCTCAAAGGTTTTGCTGGTTGCCTGAAGCTACATGGAGCTACATACTACTTTAGGGACTACAGATGAAAACTGGCCTTTATGGCTAACTAGGGCAGATTATATGATGTGCATTGTCTCTTTTTTTTTTTTTTTTTTAAATAAATAAAAAAACAACAATAAATACAAGGCATTCCTGGAAGGAAATCTTTTGGAGGATCCAAAAAATCTGAAACTTGGGTAGAGATTCACCTCCAGGAAAACATACAATCAGAGCTACGATGAAAGTATTTACATCAAAACACAATCCATCCAATGTTCAGACCTAAATCCAATGGTGACTTTGTGAAAATTCTTAGAGAATATTTTCCTTTTACTTCACAATCAAATGTTTCTATGTGTCGCTCTACATACAATGGCAATAAAATATGCTGACTTTTGAGGTTGTAACGTAAAAAAAAATGAAAACGTTCAAGAGGTACGAATACTTTTGCAAGGCGCTGTACTTGGATCACCTCCATGCTGTTAGTTTGCACTGCACTGAGAACATGTAGCTGTTGTTGAACTTGTAAGGCCAGACGTTTCCATCTTGATCCACTCTCACATTGAAGTGACGGGATGCGTCTCTGTGAAGCATTAAGAAGCTCTGTGATCATCATCAAGTCCAGCCTCTTTGACACAACTCTGTCACTTTAAATTTGCCTCTGCCAGGCCCTCCGCTTTCAGCCCTCCACCTCCACAACATGGTCCAGCTGACTCTTCGCTGCAAAAGACATGAATAAACAGAAACACATTCAGAGTGTCTTATATCAGATTCTGCGCTTGAACCGGTGACCCGGCTCTCACGTCAAAGACAGCAACACACCCTGCGGGAACGCCGCTGGTCCTAGTTCGATATTTTTAATTACGAGGCGCTTCATTGTGTGGTCTTTTTTGGAGCAAACTTAAAAGCGCCTCAACGCGGGCCAAAACACACAATCATTCTTGATAGATTGCTGATCTGTTCATGACACATTTTTTGGCGGGTGGGTGGTGGTGTTTTGGTTCGTTGCAATGCAGAACTTTCTTCACAGCTGCTCAGAGTTTCCTCAAATGTAGCTCATTCCCACATTATTTGCGCTTTCTACCTCACCATCACCACGTCTCAATGTTGGTAACATGTTTTTGTTTTGTTTTGTTTTTTTCTGAAGGTCTGTGTCAGCGCTATGGCAGATGGGATGGTGGGTACACCTTCTGAAAAGCCCATCTTTTGCTTAGTCAATTCACAGAAAATTTCAACAAAATCTTTTTTTTTTTTTTTTTGTGGCAAAGATGAGACGCACCTTTGTGTGGTTTTTGGTCAACAATGGTTTCAGCGTGGAAAATCCCATGGATGCAGTTTCTGCTTATTTTTTATTGTTGAATCAGCCGCATTGATCTTAACTAATGCCTTTGTTCCTTAAGATGTTGTTCTTGGAGTAATTTTGGTGAGCCATTACCTCCTGGGAAGGTTCACCACCTGTTCCATGTTTTCTCCAGTGTATGTAAAGGCTCTCGCTGTGGTTCGCTAGCATCCCAAAGTCTTAGAAATAACTGCTTAACTCTTTCTAAATCGATAAATATGAACAATTTTTTTTTTCTCTCTGAGAAAGTTTTTTTTTTTTTTACTTCTTTGGGATCTTTTAGCCTACTTCATGCTGTTAGACAATTTATGATTTCAGTGTTTGAGATGTCGTGTGTTTTGATATTCGTTATATCTTTAATGTGAACATTCGTGTGATGATCGGAAGCATTCATCTGTGACAAAATAGAGAAAGAAAAAGAAAATGCAGAAGAAATCCACGAGAGAGTTAATTAGATTTCACTGCAGCAAGCATATGAGGTAGAGAATGAAGACGATGAGCCAGCCACCAGGCCGTTTATAGGGCCTTGTGTTTTTGCTTAATAAAGGCAAGACAAACATCTGTAGAACCCATTGCTGAAAAGTGGAGGCCGAAATGGCTCGGTTGGCAGTGGTAGAGGTGATTGAAGATAATCTTCTGTTCCTGCACCTACTAATTTTGCTCGGGTTGTTTTTGTGCAGCCACTTGGCGTTCTGTGGCACGTTTACAAGGCGCAAACAATCCGGGGCACCATTTTTGTTACCTTGCCCGAGAATTGCGGCGTCTGGAAAGTTTTATTTTTCCCGATGCGTTCAGACATTAGCTCCAGATGTGGAATGTTGGGAACTCTTGTTGATGTTGGTGTTATTCCTGACATTCCTCAGGCTGCTCAGAGCCTGCAGACAGTATCCCAGGTGCGGCAGGGGAGCGCTCTCCGCTGCCCCGGTTCGACGAATGCCTCTCTCTCCTGGAGATCCGCTCTCTTTCCAAGTGGAGCAGGCGAGGACCGAAGGACACCCGGTCCTTGGCTTCCGGGGCCGGCTGCTTCGTATAATGCACAACAGCTGGCCCCTGTAAACATTCCAGCTGAGGCCCCTCAGCATCATGGGAAATCCCAGAGGGGATTTGTTTATTAAAACTATTAGCTAGCTGTTTGTTGTTCCTGCCAGCCAAAAAGGAGCAACCCAGTTTTATCACCTCCTACTTTACAGAGCCTGAAATGCACTTTTAATAAAAGTGCTTCTTGTTTCTTGTTGTTGTTTTGCAAAGTAATACTTATTCCTCTTTGAGAATACAGAACGTTGCCTCTACATTCCCTCATATGCTCCTACTGTCCCCAATTTTCCTTTATCTGCAGCTCCCCGGCTTCTCTACTTTTCCCACCCCTTCTATCATGAGTTCATCCACATGCAGTAACTCTCAACCTAAATATTTAGTCGACTTGGTAGGAAACTGCCATGTCCAAACTTCTTCCAGATGTGAGCCTGCGCAGGCTTGTGTTTAGGCCTAATTATGCACGGCTGCAAAGGAGCCGGATCGCTGCGTCGGGATAAGGGGAACGGGAGGGAAGAGAGAAGGAAAGGGAAAAGCAGATATAAGGGTGAGAGTGAAGAGAAATGTTCTGGGGTGAAAGTGGAAAAAAGAAAAAATGCTAGAGGTTGATAAGAGGTCGAGGAGGAGGAGAAAGTTCAACGTGAGGGGTAGGAGAAGAGGGAAACAAGTAAAAAGGAGGGGAGTCAAAAAAAAAGAGGATGGAGGGATGGCGGGGAGAAGCTTGGCAGGCGGTTCAGAGGGATGTGCCCCTGGAGACTGAAAACTCCCCGGCCCCTGACTAACAGATCTGCAGCACTGGGGTGAAAGAGGAGAGGAGGAGGCCAGGCGCCTCTAGAAGCAACATAGCTTTGCTTCCAAAGCGCCGCCTCACATCCAAATTATTATTTGTCTTTTGAGGAAAGTGAAGGAACAGCATTCACAGTGACTTGTAAAAGTAATCATACCCCATGAACTCCTACACATTTTCTCGGATTGCCGCCACAAATTTCAATGTATTTTGTTGGAATTTTACTCGATAAACCGACGCAAAGTAGCACTTTGGACTGAATGTGAAGTGGTTTTCTTCCTGTACTGCCCTGTATTTACCTCCGTCTATCTTCCTATCAACTCTGACCACCTCCCCCGTCCCCAGAGGAGGAAAACGACCCCCCGGGATGATGCTGCAACCGCCAGGTTTCACCACCGCTGCCGTTGCTTCGGATTGATGTGCAGTGTTAGCTTTCTGCCACACTTAGCATTTCACATTTAGGCCAAACAGTTCAAATTTGGGTCTGATCTGACTGTGGCACATTCTTCCACGTTCGTTGCGTCTCCACCACGGCTTGTGGCAAACATCTTGAGGCTTTCTTTGAACAGTACCTTTCTCATTGCCACAAAGCCAAATTTTTGCTGGAAAGCCCAGCTAATTATTCCTACCAACAGATTCTCTCACCTGAGCTGTAAATCGCTGCAGCTCCCCTAGAGTTCCCAAAGGTCTCTCAGCCGATTCTCGTCTTTCAGTTTATAGAAACCATGAAAGACTCACTGTCTTTTGCTGTTTAAACCAAGGGCAGTTTTCTTTTTAGCAGAAACTTTTGGACTATCTTGTATTGCTATGTTACATAAACCACAAGGTGTAAGAATAGTTTATAAGGCAAAGGCACTGTGCTAATTTAACCATAAAAATATGTTTGTCTAGAGATAAATAGAGGTTTGATGCATTAGAGCCATTACTTAGAAATCACAGCGGAAAAAGACTTCCTCAGTGCCCCATGGTAGCAGCTGTGTCTGTTTTAATGTTTTAATGGATAACAGACAAATGGAGAGAATGTACAGTGGCAGCTCATGTGTGAATGGGCTTGTGCTTCTTCCTGTGGCTTTTACCAAAGTCATAACCGAACTCCTCCCCGTGCATATTTCAGTTGTCATCGTCGCCAGTGACTGATAGCTTTGGCCCTGGTGGGTGCCAACCCAAATGAGTGGGCACAAATGCTCAGGGTGGGGGGTCACCGTGCCCTGTTCATTCAAGACAGCTGCAGTAAAGCCCTGAATGAACATGAGTGTTGTCTGCCACTATGGGATTGAGACGAAAGTATATCTGGCAGCGCAGATGTATTTTTACCATCAACCACTGAGGCTGCAAAAGAACAGTTGTACATCACACTTCTGGCCCTGCAAAAGTACCGATGACACTTTAACTTTCTTCACATTTTCTGATGCTATATCCACAAAATCAATGAATTATATTGGGATTTTGTGTGGTGGACATACTAAATGAAATGCAGGAACTGTAAAGTGGAAGGGAAATTGTGTTTTTTTATTTATTTATTTTTACAAATACAAATATAAAAATGTACTTTTCTTCAATACCCTTCATTCTGTTGCTCTGAGCCCTAAAGGAGCTGCAGAGTTCCTGAGGTCAGGTTTGAGAACCTGTTGACTGGACAACTGCTAATTGTGCATTTCACAAATCCGGCTTTAATGGAAGAGTGACAAGAAAGAAAAAACAAAACAAAACAGAGAGCAATCCCAGTTGCAGTTCTCCCCAGTGTGGGAATTGACTGAAAAATGGCTGGAGATAACCCAAATTGGTGACATTTACTTTCTTTTTTTAAATTTACAGTAGAGAACACAGATAAAATGACTTAATTGCTATTCAATTATGACCTAACTATTGATCAATGTACTTTCATGTTTTTAATCTTGTCAGTTTTTAATTTTGCGTTCCTCTTATAGTCCAGGATTCCTGTAGGTTAAGTGGTTATTTGAAATTGATCTTCAGCAGCACTGTGCATGTTTTTTTTTGTTGTGTGTGTTTTATTTTTTATTTGTTTTATCTCATTTG
>CAEFZY010055853.1:0-16406 GCA_903066815.1 Brachyrhaphis roseni | reverse complement strand
TCCTCAAGCAGAAGATCTGAGGGTGGAATGCAGTTCATATCAAAACAGCAGCTCTGGGAAGGTATTCTGACATCCTGCAGAGAAATTCAAGCAGAAACTTTCCACAAGCTCACAAGTTCAATGGATGCAAGAATTGTGCAGGTGATATCAAAGAAGGGATCCTATGTTGACATGTAACTCTGTCTGTTAAGATGTTTTTGATTAAAATAGCTTTTGATTTTAGTACATGTGACCACTTAATGCTGCACATTCAAAGAATGACTGTTTGCAGTTATTTATAATCCATAAAATGTTTAGAAAATCTGCTGAGCATAATAATTTGGAACACAGTGTTTTATCTTCAATACCCCTATGGCTCTTTGATGGGTTTTTCTGCTCTCTGGTGGCTGTTGAAATTAATTTTTGTTTGTTAAATAACATGGCACTAAATGAGAGTTTAATCATGTTTTTCATTTTTCTTTTATTGTTATTATTTCCCCTTTGACAATGTTTAACCATGTTTTATGCTCATTTTTCACCAAATCTTTGACCACTGTCAGTGTGATAGTAATGATAAACCACCAATAACCTTGTCTGAGATAAAGCACTTTCGGTTTCTCCAGACGAGGGGCATTTCACTTCAGAACAAATTGCGACCACCAATTGGCCAGTGGCTGACAAACCCACTGGATTGATTGACAGGTGGTGTCATGTCAATTGGGCCCCAAAACACTTAAAGAACAAATAAACACAGTCAGGCTCAGTTTGCCATTACGTTACATAAAGGCAAATTACACACAGCACATAGATTACTACAAACATAATGAAAGTATTTACTAAAACAAACTATAAACTATTTAGTATGTAAACCAGTAGTTTTGTTTAAATGTTTTTCAAAATGTATGTATTTTTACTTAAGAGTCAATCTAAACTGTTTGTTATTCAAGACCCCCCACTCATCAAGTTATGCAACTACTGTCAAGCAAAAATGGGTTGCCTCAGATAAATTATGTTGAAATTAAAGGGAAAGTTGAGGCAATTGCTCTTAAAAGGGATCCAAATAATGTGCTGTTTGTAATTGCTGCAAATGTGCCAAATCCAGTTTAAGGTGCAGTGCCATGCATTGTCCAGTAGATGTCGCTAACATGCTTTTTTTGTTCTGTGTCTTTGTGTTTGGGTTCAGAATGAGGACACTGTGGGTTTCAGCACAAGCAGACCCTTCTTGCTCTTCCTTTAAAATACTTTCTTTCAGTTAGTCAATAAAATAGTGAAAGATTACTTATGCCACATCCGTTATTCATCCGTCCCTCTCCTTTCTATTCCCACCTATCATTGCAGGGTTGTAGGGGTGAGGGGCTAGCCTGTCTCTAACAGTCATTAGGCAAGAGATCACACTGGTTAGGTCTCCGGTCCATCACAGGACAGCACAGAGACAAACAGTCACACATGCCCACTCTCACTTCTTAGAGAAATTTAAAGACAGATTAAATCTGCTTTTAATTTGGCTTGGACTTTTTGTGCCAGGTTTGTATGTTCTCCATGGATCTGCTTCAAACTCCTGTCAGACAAGTGTTTCAAAAATATGTTTGTCTCTTTTCTTTATTTCCTGAATGCAAAAGTTTTACGGAAATACATTTCTGAAACATTCATTCAACTATTTCATTAAGTAACAATGAATGAGCTTTTGCTTTTGTGAAACTCAAACACTGAGCACAAATATTTCATGCAAATACATTTTCTCCAGTAAATGGCAAATACAAATACTACCTCAGATTATCAAACATTACTGATGTGTCACACTTAACCGCACCAACACTCAGCAAGCATTTTTAAGCATCTTTTACCTGATGTTAAAGGTATTTTGGCCCACTCTTTTAGAACAATGTAAAATAAAGCATTATACATACAGTGTGCTTACATGTCAACCTATGTAGGGACTGCTCTTCCTCTCCCTGTGTGTTGGCGGTGATTTGGCTTCAGTCCCCTTCCACAACCCCCTGTAGGAAACAACGGAAATAACAAATAGCTGAATGGATTACTTTGATTGATTTTTACAACGCAGCTGATACAGAAATACTATTGTGCTGAAAGCTACGCTTTGTAGGAAAATTAAACACAGCATTGTTCTTGTATGGATCCAAATACTTTGAATCTCAACAGATAGCAGCATACATGGTGTAATATGATGCGTTTGTATGATGAATTTATAATCCCCATTAGTTAAAGGAATGTTAAATGGGCAGCTTCCTGAGATAATATAGATATTGAAAGTGCTGAAAGCTGCTTGTTTGAGAACACCTGCTTCTTTGTGTTCATGTAACAATAGCACACTGTCACTCTCATCTTTTTTGTCTCCAAATACGAAGCTAATCACTCATCACATTAGCTCTGTATTCCAAGGATCTGCTCAGAGGAGAGTCACTGTCTGCAGCCTTCACAGTGAGGAGAATCTTACACACGTGAACCTAAAAGATTGAACCTTGATTTAAATGCATAATAGTTTTTTGAATAAGAAGCAAGCCAAAAGTTACTTACTCTATAAAAATTTAATAAAAAGATACTTCCAAGAAAGAAGTAAATGTTTATAGACATTTGAATTAAAAAAAAATTTGCTCATTGTTTTTAAATTTATCATAAATCTTAGTCATTCTAACTAACCAAAAACAGGAAAAGTTGAATCTAATATGTCAAACAGTGAGACAGTGTCTTTTTTTCTACTATATTCTATAAACATCTCTATGATATATATATATAACTAATATATTGGAAATTTCTTAGATGTTTTTTGTGATTTTTCTCTTTAGATTTTTTTGTGTGTGAATGCTGCAGTGGATTTTAAAGTTTCTCCAAACCTCAAGGCTGAAAAGAAAACACATCTTCCATATCAATTTTTAATGCAAGAAGGATACTGAATCATTTGCAGTACAAAAGTATTTGAATATCTTAGTCGTGACATTGCTTTCTTCCATTTCTCTCCACATCAATCTCTTGCTTTCTTGTGCTGCTGTCCAGATGTTTTTCTTCAACATCTGGCTTGTTCTATCACATTCATTTACATTCAGATAATGAAGGGTTGGACTTAACGTAGAAGGTGATTTCAGAAGGGCTGAACTGGTTGCCGTTTCACAGTCAGGCAGTGATTGACCAGAACGACACAAAGGGAGAACAACATACATGACATAAAACATCTTTTTTTTTTCCCCCTCCTTTTTCAAATAGCAAAAAGAAAAGAAAAAAAAACAGTTGATGGTGCAAAGCCTCAAGGACTTTAATGTTTTATTTAAAAAGAGAGTTACAGCCCAAAAAAGTCCCGAAGGCAGTTAGACTGCCTTGACTCACACAACTTTGAAGAAGTCAGTCATGAAAAAATAAAGATGCTTAGAGCAGTGTGTGGGCACTGAAACAAAAGTCAATGTGCGTTCTGTCTAATGGGGGCAGTGTGACTTCTTCAATTAAGAGGGAGCATGATTTTCTTTTACTTTAGTGCTGATACAGAATGAAAAATCATAAGGATGCCAAGCTCTGCTAAGAAAATACTTGAAATAGCTCAAAATGTTTTGAACATGGTAATGTTTTTCTCAATAAATATAATTCTGATGGGGCTGCTGACCTCAAATTTGCACCAGATATTGGTAACAACTGCAAGCATTCAACACATATAAAGAAATATTAAATAAGTTTAACATGAATGCGT
The DNA here is from genome assembly GCA_903066815.1 of Brachyrhaphis roseni. Lineage (NCBI taxonomy): Eukaryota > Metazoa > Chordata > Actinopteri > Cyprinodontiformes > Poeciliidae > Brachyrhaphis > Brachyrhaphis roseni. Next base: position 12,733 of record CAEFZY010055853.1, on the reverse strand, counting down.
AATAAAGTGTAATAAAATGAAATGATCCTTGGAATAGGTGTTGAAAAGTGGCACCAAAGAGACATAGAAGATACCTAAAATTTAGGTTTGCATTTAATAAGCAAACCTATATAATTGATGGTGTTTTGTATTATTTCTCATGGTGAACCCAAAAAACACATCTGTCAATGACAGAAGGCCTTCCCAAGCTGATTTCCATACAAATGGCTTACATAAACTTTTGAATATTCCAGTGAGCACCATTGGGGCCAACAAATATAAGTGGAAAGAACAATAATTTCACTACAAGTCATCCAGGACCAGATTCTCCTTGTAAGTGTTTTGGGAAATTTATGAGAAGAATTGAATATCAGAGAGAATAGAAGATAAATATCTGAAGACAATATGTGTGGAAAAACTGGGCAAGAATCACCCCTGGGCGACACAGTATTTCTCTTGCTAATGATTAAATACATTTTAGAAAGCATGTTCAGTACTTATACCTTCCCATTTTTATTTGGAACTTAGTTGATGGGCTTATTTATCTTAATATCTTTGAATATATGGATTTCTTGTATTTCCATTTCACACAGTGCAATACTTTTGAAGTATTTATGTTGGTTGGAATTTTGACCGGTTACAGTCAATGAGAACCCCACAGTAATCAGGATAAAAATATAATCATTCTCTTTTAAAAAATAGAAAACATATGTTCATGACATGGCCCACATAATCAAGGGCAAGACTTCTGTCTTCATAGTTATCAAGGAGACAGTTGACAACTGACACAAAACCACAAAGGGTTACGCTAATGAATCTGGCAGTTCACAGCAAGCTGTTTTAAGGCATGTTAATGGAATGTTGAGTGAAAGGAAAGCAATTATTGAAAAGTGCACAAGTGTGTTGGGTGTGGGAATTATGCAGGTTGTGTTGATAAATTTGACTTTATCTTTGCAGCTAAAGACAAATTAGCATGTCATGCTAAATAAAGGCCCCAGAGTCTGGAGTGTAGAGGATGGAACGTTGTCACCTCCTGGTGTTGGTCCACTGTGTTTTATCAAGTTCAAAGTTAATGCAGCTGTTAGTGGGAGACTTGCCACCTGCTCATGATGCCCAAGGTACCTGTGTCTGATTTAATGACCATGGTACCACTGTGCTTTGGTAGACTTCAATCTGTCCTGATGTAAATCCCAGAGACCACAATGCAGACGAGCTGAAAACAACCCGATTTTCCCCAACACCTCAGCAGAGGCTGACTGCCTCCTTGCCTTACGTTCTAGGAGCACCAACCAGGCATTAAGTGCAAACTCTCTGCAGTACATAGACAAACTTTTTAAAAATAACGTTTAATTGATCTTCTGTAACACTGCAGTTTTCTGAGAAATTGTTTTTTGGGCTTATTAGCTTTCATTGAAACATTTCAGTCTATGTGTGATAAATGTATATGTTATATCTGAGTTTGACTTTTTGAATTACTGAAATAAATGAAGTTTTCCACTAATTTGTGATGAAGATTTGGCTGGAGGAAAAATGTAATTTTTCCATTTTCCCCTCTACAGTCCTCGTCATAAAAGCACATCCTGCCATTTACCAAAACAGGGAAAATATTGTTCTTGCTACTATAGCGTTATTATAGTGTCAGCCTTGTGTGCACCTGCTGCTACTATAACATCTAATTTATCAACTTGGGGCCAGTGCGCGCGCATCGTACTGCCACGGACACACGGAGGCGCCAGAACACTTAAAGCATCGATCCTGTCCTGGTATTGACTTGTAGCTCCAATTTCAAACCAGACGTGAATCTCATTCAGATGCCTCCCTCTTTCTCCGCTGCTCTGTCTCTCTCTGGAGCTCGTTTTTAGCTGCATGTCACTCAGTCGTTCAGTCAGTCAGTGAGTTGCTCCGCTCCGCTGCGCCTGCGCTTGTCTCTCCAGCTCTCCAAAACCGAAACGCGCCGCCGCCACTGCGGGCATGACATACTACAAGCAGTAGTGATAGTGGGTTTCCATCTGCTGGCTTTTGGGAGGATTTAAAAAAGGGGGAAGACGTGGAGACATAAAAGAAGAATAGAGGGAAGAGATACATTTCTGGCCGTGCCGTGCGTCGAGAGGAGTGGATGAGTCAATGGCTGGGGCACAGCCAGGAGTTCATGCGTTGCAGCTCAAGCCAGTGTCCGTGCCGGAGTGCCTCCGAAAGGGCAGCAAATTTATGAAATGGGATGATGTAAGTAAAGGATAGACACACCAGCAGTATTATTTTTTAATTATGACGACATCTCTGCATAATTTCTATTCGCTTTATTTGCGTGCACATGGTCCAATGTAACATACACAATCTATAAGCGACTCATGCAACAACATAGCGGGTAGATTTATTTGCAGTGGGGACTGCAGTGACAGGAACTCAGTGCTTTACCTTCATGATTTAATTTAGGAATGCTGCAAGAATGCAGCACCCTGACATGCGCTTTGTTTACATCTTAATGCAGAGTATTTGTAGGAGTACACGCGAGTGAGTGCACGTGCCTTTTCCAATTGACATTTCACAGCTTATTTTACCTCTGCTTGTTCACTTTATTTTTATGGGTTTATTTAAACACCAGCACTGCAGTTGATATGAAAAGACTTAAGTTCAGTAAAATTTCAAAACGAACCACCTTTCTCAAGAAATAGATGAACACTTTCCTCTAATAATCTTGCACTGACTTCAGATAAAGCTGCCACTCTTAAGTTCAAGTTAAACGCTTTCTTGCTTCCTTTCATGCTGACATCAAAATTAGAATTTGAAAGGGACTTTTGTTGTGATCCAGTTACAACCTATTTGAATAACTGTGCTTTTCTTTTCTTTCCTCAACCTGGGTGCAGGCCTGTATGTAGGATTTGCATGTGATTATTTATTTTTGAAACATGTTTTTCCCTGGAATATTTTTTCCTCTAATAGAAACACCTGGAAATGAGCTTCAAGTGGTGAGGTACTTTAATTATTAGTGAAAGAAATCTGAAATTTGTTTAATTCACAGTTCATGTATACTTTATAGTGCCCTTAATAAATGGGGTTTTTTTGTTTTTGTTTTTAATTTATGGCCGTCTTGAAATATAAATTCATGAGCCTCTTGGTGAAAATGCATGTTATCTTATTTGACTCCAGGTGAGCCAAGCACAGCACAGATGGATGAGGGTTGCCGAAGTGTGAATACAGTCAGTCCAGACAGCAGTGATGCACATTCGCAAACATTCCACTCTGTCAATCATCAGAGGACTTGAGAAACACTTTCATTTAATTGCCAAATAGTGGTCTTTCCATCAGCTTTGTCTTTGTTGTAAAAAGGGGCGTAAAGTGTGAGTCGTTTCCTCAAACAGCTCTGTTTGCAGCCTTTGGCACATGCAATTGTATCTCCAGAGCCAAATGCCTGCCAGGCCTTTCCTGTGAAATACAGACATACCCACAGATACTTTCTCTGGGTCATTTCCCATCCAGGTCCTTCCCATTTCCTCCCTGTGTCATTTCGTGGAAAGAATCACTGTGGAATAGGGAGCCCAATTAATGAATTGAAAGTGGAGAAGAATTGTATTAAATGATTTTCTTTCTTATCACAGGTTTGGGGCTCCTCACCAATTTCTTTCCCCACACGGAATTGTGTAGGTCACAAGAAACACAATATGGATGTGTCTCTTTCATTTCTTGCTTTCTTCTGACGTGGGTTTTATTTATCTATGCTTCTACTTTGCTGAAAATTTAATTTTGTGCTTCTCGCTAGGCGCATGAATGCTGTAAAATTTGTACATGGTGCAGAAATCACATACAATAATATTATATATGAACATCAGCTATGATTTTATGGAAAAGCAGGCAGTATGAGAAACTGAGGTAAACTCCAGCGCTAGACTGCTAGGGAAAGAGGACAATCTGATCACCTCTAAATGTTTGCCGAAGTCCCACAGAAAGGCGGAGGCATGTTATTTGTTTTAACTGAGTCAGTCAGACATTTTACTTTTCTATTGAACTGTTTCAGTCATTTTAAATTGAACTGTTGACTATAATAACTTTCAAAAAGTTCAGACAAAAGCTGAAAGCTCAACATGATCAAACAGAAAAACTTTCCTGTGAAAAATTCAGTCTTCCTGTTATCTGCTGGAAGTATTACTCTCACTATCCCATTGCCTGTATGAGCAGAAGACATTTTACAAAAAAAGTTTTATTTCAAAAAGCTTCTTTTATCTAACAACTTTTAAACACTGCACTTCCTTTAGTAATGTCTTTCATATTTTAAAGCATTTTTGTCATCAGGATGTGATACTGCCATGATGCATTTACTAATCAGTAATCAATATCTGATAAGTCATTTATTGTTCAGGATTTTAAGCTAAAAACTTGTTGATTTCTAGGTGCACCTGTACTGATAAATGGAGGCTAAGACAAAAACCTATATATATATATATATACACTACTGGATCAGTAAAAAGATTACTTTGGAATCATTCCCATTTTTTGTATGATGCACTCTGAAAGAGATCTTATCTGTCTGCACAAGGGAGCTTAAAATCCAGTGAAAGTAGCAGGATATGTCATTAGGAGACAGACCAGAAATGTACAGAACTCACATCTCCTCAATAACATTCCCCCTTAGGTGAGCGCTAATGGCACAGATGCTTCGCTAAAAAAATAAAGGCAGTCTTTCTTGGCAGGGACCAGTGACCTCAGGGTTTGTACTTTTGTCATTCACTCTGCCCTTCGTTTGACAAAAATAAGACCACAGCTTTCTAGGATTGTCCAGACAAATGACAATAATAAAAAAAAAGCTAAACTAAAAGCAGATGGGAAATGTTCATTCTTGGCTCACCAGAAACAATATAAATTTGTTGAAAACAAAAGTAATACACAACAGCTTGTTTTTTTGTTTTAGAAAAATGAAACGCAATAATACAAACCACCAGAAGTTTCTGTGTGTTTTTTTTCAGTCCCAAGAGAAAATCTTCACTAAGAGCCCATAATAGTTTAATATGTTTGTTATGGTGGCCATGGAGAGTTAAGACATTAAGAAGCTGGTGAAAATGACTGCTCTCACATCATTAGGTTGATTCCCAGAGCTCACAAACCATCCTTTATTCCTTCCACTAACATTAGAACCAATCCATCAAATGCCACATCCTGTCCTACTGCATAAATGCTTCAACTGGTTTAATGGAAATGTGGACGTTTTTACGAAAAGTTGTTGATCCACTTCATTACTAATTCATTTTCTAGGAATCACTGATGTGTCTATTGAGTGCAGGAAATTTATATTTATCTGTAAAAGTGGAGTTGGAGGAAGCAAAAGACAGACAGTGACTTTTATGAAGATTTTATGTAGACTAACACAAATGAGTATATAGTGATGGTTCTTTTATCCTGATTCTCCACAAAAAAAACTTGCAGTGCAGAAGTCAGCTAATTACACTATTTGTTACAAAAATGTAACACTTCACATCCATTTGAGCTTACCATAATAAAATGTCATGGTGACAGCTTCATGTTGTGGAGATGCTTTTTTATAGGGACAGGGAGGCTTGTCAGCATTGATAGATAATTAGAGCTAAATACAGGACTAAACCTGTTAGTGGCTACACAAGACTGGGCCAAGGGTGAAGGTTTACCTTCATCTGGACAACAAACATAAAAACATAACCGAAGTTAGATGAAAGCAACTTCAAATGTTGTGACCTATACAAAGTCCAGACTTCAGTGCAGTTGAAAATGCATTTTGTAATAAATATCCATATAAACAAGAAATATAAATATGCACTTTCCTATTTATAATTTTCTTTCACCATTCACAATTTTCTGCTACTCTGTATTTTTCTATCTCCTGCAGTTTCAAATTAATTGGGGCGGTGGATGTAACGCACCAACAAATGAAAGAAAAACTATGAATAGGCTTGCATGCCACTTCATTAAACGCTAACATAAAGCGGGGTGTTCTGCCATCACCCCATGCAGGTTTTTCTCACTCAGTCAAGCCTACAAAGATTGTGCAATCATGCGTGCTCAACCAAAACTGATGCTTACGAGTCTTTATTAGATTTCAAGTGAATGTTGAGTTGCCATAATTAGCATCCCTATAGCAAATGCTTCTGATACAACCCTTTACCAGTTCTATCTCAGAACATGTCATTCATTCACTTTTGACTTAGTTCTTTTCTTCCTGTATTCGCTTTCCCTCTTCAGTGTCCACATGGATCTTAGTATTGCTCAGTCATGGAGTAAGTGTGTGATTTTTCTACGATATTTTATTCTGTTGACGTAATTTTATTTCAACACAATAAAATTATTATTGTTCTCTGTACCACAGTACAGTTGTATCTGAGGTCTACATTCTCCCAGTCAAATGGTTTTATGATATGTTGAACTTTAAGTGACATGGGGTCACACAAATAGATATGTGTAGCACATTCTCACCATTAGCACTGCCTCCAAATGCTGTGTTAGGGACCTCATTAGTTGCCTCAGGAAGACACTTTGAAGATTTTGTTGCTCCGTGCAGCAAATGTGGTTTGATTTCCCGGATATCATGGAATATGTCTGATTAAAGAGGACAATATGCTCCTGTTCAGCTGCTGCTGCCACAATGCGATGCTGGGGGGAAAAAAAAGGGCAAAGCCTTTTTCTTTTTATAGCAGCATCCAATAATATCTGGCGTTGCCATGTGCGCCTCAGGGTCAAATTGTGTCCGTGAAACATGGGACCGTCTTTATGCAGAAGCTGTGGGAAAGCATTTCCCCTTTGCAAGAAGGGAAAATGGTAACTTCAGCTTTAAAACAACCTGCAGCCATGAATGCAGCCACAGCAATTACACTCACACGCCAGTGAGCTGGTCATTTGTGGCGGTGCCTCGTCATGAATTGAAAAGTACCCTATAAGGAAAGGATTGTGTGTAAAGTGCAACATAAACAGCGATTTTAATGTCATTTCAGACTCTGGAATGCAAGTGTTATTAGAAAAAAGTATGCTTTGATGCTGACAGGAAAATTAACCGGTTTACCCCAGGGAATATTCCGTCATATGTACTTGCGTATAAGCCACAAGAGGGATGCAGTGTTACATGGTGACACACTGATTGACTCCAGATGTCTTGTCTTTCTTACTACAGGATTCTACCACTGTGACCCCTGTGACTCTAACAGTTGACCCCAAAGGCTACTTCCTGTACTGGATTGACCAGAACAAGGTAAAACACTAGCTTTTAAGTCCGTTGAAGGGTTTTTAGTCTAAATCTTAACCTACATGCTTACAAAGCTGCAAGAAAACAGCAATCTTCTATTAGGTTTATATAACATTTAGTTATTGTTGCAGCAGCATAAACAGTTGTTTTCCGCATTTCTGTTGTGAAATGATGAAAACTTACAATTAGGTTGGAATCTTTTGTATTCTTTGTGTTATTGCTAGTCTGAAAGCTTTGTGTGTGCTTTGATGGATGTAAAGCAAGGACAAACTATCACAGGTCTTTGTTACTATGTTAACAATCAGACTACAGGCAAAACTGCAAATTGTGAAGAACAGATTGTAGTTGTGCAGGTGTTCTTTTTTAAAAAAAAAAAAAAAAAAAATCTGACTCGCAGGCTTAAATTTGAACAAGTGTCGAAGTTAAGAAGTAATATAAATATTTATATGCAGGCTACAAAAATACGATAGCCCTTTGTGCTTAAAAACCATCTATAATGAAGTCTTGCATGATGCAGGTTAAATAATAGGTGGCTGTCATGAGATTCTGACATTATGATAACCAAAGGTAGACATATCATATTTCTTTAACGTTATAAAACTTTCATCTGAAAAATGTAAACCTCAGAGTACATTTTGTTTTCATTGCTTTTATTTAAACTATAAAGAAACAAATTCTCCTCCTATTGCTAAACTATTTTAACGTAGTAATCATTACTGTTTATCAAAACATTGCTGTTGTACAAATCATTTATTTCTTGCTTTACTATTTTACCTAACCCTAACGCTATGAAGGTATATGGACAAACTACCATTTAAGTTAAGGACGGTCTATACCTTTTCATTATTTTACACTTTAAAGAGTAACAAGAAGTGGACAATAGCTGGTTAATCAGTTGGTCTAAGCTACCTTAATAATGTGATCAATTGTGTTGTTTTTGTTTGTATACAACAAGTGTCAGTGTTTTTTGCTATGGGAAATCTTTGCAAACAACTATATTTGTCTTCCAAGTGAGGGAAGAAAAGTGCAGGATTTTTTCAGCCATCTGGCTGGTAGTGTGCAGCAACACTTCACACTACCAGTGTGTTGTTATTGTGAAATGTGTTACACAATAATCCACACACTGGTCCTTTTGCACTTTTTGTGGCATCTCATTAAGAAGGACTTAAACGATCATGTATGAAAACAGCGGCATGAAACCATAATTTCAGAAAAACCTTTATGTACCACGGTAGTGTGCTTCATTCTTTGAAACGCAAACATTACCAAATCAAAAATCATGATCTGGTGGTAACAAGCAATAACTTCAGCTACGCCTACCACTTTACAATCCACTGTCCGGCCATTATGTTGAATACAGTACTGAAAAGTGGACTGTGTGGTGATACTCTGTTTTCGTTGTGGCCTCATTAATTTGTCTTGTCATACACCTTTATGTGTTGGAGATCTGTTTCAAACTCTTGGGCTATGTTTCCTAAAAGAACTGTGTTGAGAAAGAGAGAAATTCTGTTTAACCCAGAGTGCTTAACAAGACACCTGTGAGAATACTCTGCTGTTTTGTGCCTTCAGTTATTACTGAAAGTCACCAGGATCAATGTAGTGAAATTACCTCTGTCTGATAATGCTAATATTAATTATTATTATTATTATTAAGTTTATTTGATAGGGACAGACACACATCGACATAGACAAAGTGAACAGAACAGCAGTCCCATGTTTGCGTCATAGTGCAATAGCAACAGCTAATTTGCAGCACTTGTCCCTAGATGGGCTTTTTAACAGTACCTCTGATGTGACAAAGCACTTCCTCCTAGCTTACTTTGGTAAAAGTGGGCATAATTTGCACTACTCCCAGTTTGTTCTGTTTATTTGGATATGCAGTACAGCTGTTGAGCTCAGGGACTTGATTACTTTAGTGATTTGAACATAGATCTGCTTGTCCAACGCCTCCAAACAGCTTGATAGACATAATGTGTTCCTGTTCTATTTATGTGTAGAACTTTATCAGCAGTGTTAGTCTGACGGAGACTAATTAATAGCATGAATTGATTTGATGCTTTCCTAGATGAGCATTTTTTACTGCAGTGATGGCAGAGCACAGACAGGAGTGCTGACCGAGACTTAACCTCGGCACACAAGGAGTCTTCTAAGTCCTGCTTTGTAACAGGCAAAGGATGCGATTAAGTTGCCAACCTAATGTAAATAATACACTGTCTGTGGAAAAAGGGAAAGTGAACGGTTCTATTAAGCAATTAACAAGGAAAGAGAGCAAGTGAGAGATAAACTGTGAGTGTTACTCGCTAAGAAAATTGAGAGAGGCTGGGACAGGTTGGCATTAGTTCACTATTATTTCCTGTCCCTCCATTATGAGACAGGGAGTTGGAATGATGAGGCTTTTGCATCAATGTGTCTGGATCTGCTTGTGTGTATTTATGGATGTGGACGTCTGCTCAGCCTCCCACCACTGAGAACAATCCTGCCTCGCACATAATAACTCAAGCTGATACCAAGCAAAGCCTAGGTAAAACTCTATTAGGGCATAAAGAAAGGCATCCATTATGTTGCTTTGCGCCACTGTGTGTTTGTATGCGTTTGTGAAGATGCCTTGTCTCATGTGTTTGCTAACATTTATTCATTATGATATTAGACATCTGTTCAGCAGACCGATTTAAACAAGCTGTAACGCTCTGTCCAGTTGTTACGGGTGTTTGTGGTGGCCTGCAGAGTAAAAGCATTCCTTGGATTCTTCAGAAGCAAAGCAGAACTGTACTCGGTGTGCCAACTGCGCTGACTTTTAAACTGTCATTACCACTGATGGATTTAGGTATTTCCTGTACTTAATGTTTTACCGTGTAATGAACTTCTTGAAGCAGCGCTCATTTGGGGCTTCGGCAACCAAAGTGGCTCCAGTGCTAAACCAAACTTGATGCTAGAGTGTGAAAAAAAAGTTAGGAGCTACAGTCATTTTCCACTGCTGGATAACCAGCTTGGTGCTAGACCATTTTGTCACTAAAAATCTTTCTTGCAATGGTGATGACTTAATTAAACAGGGGTACAGTGACAATGTAAGTAATGTAGGTACTATGTTTCACCTATTCTAACGTGTAGAGTATGGGTTGCTGCTATTATTTTTGTCATTTAGTATGATTTGCAGTCATACGTGGGATCCTCAATCCTAGATGTGAGGACCCAGTCAATGTTTTCCTGGTAAAATCCTGTCTTGTAGTTTAATACAGCAGTGCAAGTGGATGTTAAACACACAGTTTTAGGCAGGATTTATTGACTCTAACTCTTGCTACTGAAAGACCCTACAGTGTTTAGAATTGTAAATGCAAACACTGTTTATAAAAATATCTGACTGGCTGGTGCAGCTCTTTGTGGTGCTAGTTAAACATACAACTCTGTGTTTTTACTGATTGTCAGAACTGATACGGTTTGTCTCAATATGCAAAAGTGAGTGCAGTCAGGGCTGAATATTTTTTAACTCTTCTAAGGTACAATTTTTCCCCCCCTCATTGGTCAGTTTTGTTTTTAGATGTTCAATCTGAATTTTTCCATTTTTTTTAAACATCTGTGAAGTCCATGACTGAAATAAATATCTTTCTCTGGATGTGGTGGCAGACACATTTCAAGTGACTCATAAACATTTGTTTTTGTCTGGTCCAGCAAAGTGTTGGTTCTAAGATAGGACTAGTTTTGTAGTGAAAGTTTGATGGTTACTTTTCTAAACCAGTACTGGAACCAGTTTGGCAGGAAAAAAGTCCCATTCCCAAACTACAGAGTTGTTTAAATATTTGAATACTTGTTCCTTCCTGAGAGAAAACCCCTTTTTAGTTAATGAATATATTAATGAAACATGGAATATTAGTAATGGACACTTGCCAAAACAAGGCTTTGTTGACCCTGTTAGAAAAATTTATCACACAGTTTTATGGATATGGATGTCTGCTCATTCTCCCAGCACAAGATTTTAAACTTAAGAAAGAATAATATTTCTGTTCTTATGGTCTCACTGTACTTGAGGCCTTCCATGATTAACAGGTGTGGCAATCTAAATGAGTAATTAATGTAAACTTTTCATTCAACAAAAACAAGAAAAAAAAACACAGCTCTGAAAACATGATTGTTCACGGATTAATTTTAAATAATATAATATTATAAAACTGTGTTGGAGCTGCAATTGTACCAGACCGCAGCATCATACCTTCACCCACTTGTGCAAGAAAGGAACTTTAGATTCACCTTTCAGTTTTTATATAACATGTTCCTGATAATACTGGTCATGAAATAGATTTGCAATAGGTGTTAAATATTTCTTCATTTTTCTTATGTCTTTTCCCATCTCTGATCTTCAGTTTTTCATTTTTCTCTTTAGTATTGTGGTATTCAGGTATTCTGTGGTAAATCCTGTGGAAGAGTAAAAAAACACACATTTATCCAGCCATTATATGACTTTTCAGGGAAATGTAAAGGAAATGTAGGTAACTTGTCAATGGCAGCAATTCATCACAAAGAGCCTGGATCAAATGATAAGCTTAATTTGATTTTTCACGTCCCTGCCTTCGCTGTTGGACTTTTGCCAAAACACAACCTCTGACAAAGCTGGTTCTGTTGCGGAGAATTCAAATGCAGTAGTCTGATGTAGCTGCAAGGTGTTGCACTTTCTCTGCTTGGTTACAGGTGTAAACTGTTTAGAGCTGAATGCAGTGCTAGCTGTGTTGTTATGCTTCACACTGCTAAATTCTCACTCAGGACACGACTATGTAAATTACTGCTGTAATAAATTTCCCATGTTTGCATGTGTTTGGTTCATAGTTCATTCGGACAGCTTCTATCTAGTTTCTGCAAGTTCTCGTTCTTCTTTTGAAAGACTGGCTTCAATAAACATTTTCACAAATTCACAAGTGGAAAAAGCAAATAAATAATGTCCCGTCGCACATAAGGAATGTATTAACAGCATTGTGTGTATTCACAGATAATAATTTTCTCAGTTATTAATAAAACTCATGTTTTTTTTTCCTCATAAAGAAGTCATTTTAAGGTAGAAAACCGAGAACAGGACTATTTTGGGGGGCCAGAGTTAAGAACGAAATAAAATACTTCCTTAAATGTTTTTGGCCTTTCTGGTTCTGTGACTGAAAAAAATAACTCCTCTTGATATTCTTTGATGCCTTACTGCTTGTTGAGAAACTAATATTAACTTTTAAGTTACTTTGCAATTTTTAGATGAAGTTAGTCTTTACCCTTTTTTTATGCAAGACTGTTTAATATAACTGAAAAGTGTTTAAATAGTATTGGTGCTAGTGCGATACATCAACAGTCTGTCAAAGCAGAGATATCGAAGGATTGTCTATTAGACCCATTTCATAAAGCACTTTGCATTTAAAGTGATATCAATAGGGAAAGTCTTAATATTTAGCTTGCCTTACTGTTTTAAAGATCAGTTACTATTAAAATCCATTTGTACACTATGCCATTATGTCATGTTCCGTGTTCTCTGTGTGGTTATTTTTTATGTTTCTGTGTTTTTCTGTTATTTTCGAGTTTTCTGTGTAT